>JAUTBT010029516.1:0-38508 GCA_032361225.1 Lepetodrilus schrolli
CAGTGGCCTAGTCATGTGTGGGCCAACTAGGAAGCACATCATAGATGTACCAGTGGCCTAGTCATGTGTGGGCCAACTAGGAAGCACATCATAGATGTACCAGTGGCCTAGTCATGTGTGGGCCAACTAGGAAGCACATCATAGATGTACCAGTGGCCTAGTCATGTGTGGGCCAACTAGGAAGCACATCATAGATGTACCAGTGGCCTAGTCATGTGTGGGCCAACCATGAAGCACATCATACATGCACCAGTGGCCTAGTCATGTGTGGGCCAACTAGGAAGCACATCATAGATGCACCAAGTGTGCAGCACCACTCTCCGTCCATTGCACAAAGAATGTCAACTTGATGCCAATTATATATCTTCAAAGGCAATAGCAGAGAGTCTTCAAACGCTCTTGTAAACAGCTTTAGATACTCTTAGTGGTAATCTTTCTGAACATGGTTAAGCCACAGCATGTGTTTTTGTACTATTTATATTGGTAAGTGGATTTCTATGTAACAAAGCTTTCAGAGTTTGCAGAACTTAATATTTCTATGGTATGGATTTGACCTCTCTCTCTCTCATTTTTTTTTTACAATACTGTACTGATGGCCCAATGTTGGCTGAATTTCCGTAGTTGACATATTTTTCTGTTTATTATTGGTAACAGGTATAAATGGCTAGATTACAATCTGACACACATACAGTTAAGCAAATCACTGTTGTGTAAATTTAAATTTATCCTGAATGGGAATGACACTGAATGTGCTTTGTGAAGCTGCCCCAGGCTATGCCTGCTCCAACATTGCTGGAACATCTATCTGACATTCAGGAGGCAGGCTGGATGCTGGCCTTCTATCCCCAGTAGAATCCTATCTGTGTCAGAGATACCTTATCACACCAAATGTAGTTGTCACTCAGAGTAGCCATGGTCTGTGTACATGCACACCTCTCCATGAGGAGGAGATAACTCTCAACTTCTTATCTAGTGGTTCTCAGCTTTGTAATTCTGCCAATAAGTTTCTTTGTAGGATATTTGAAAGTTTTAAGGTCATTTGGATTGACGCAAAGGATGATATTACAGAAAATAATATTACCAGAAAGAAAATTATGAATGCTGTTAAAAGAATACTGTGTGCCATGACTGTAGTTTAGTAGTGATACTGAAAATTGGAGGTTTTCCTCTAAAATATGCAGGTAATAGACTGCTATATTCAGGGGAGTACGATGTACAATAAATAGTTAAAAATATTGAGTTGAGAGAATACAGTGTATAGTCAGTTGTATATAGTAGTCAACCATTGGTAAAGTGCTGATGAATTCATATAGCAGAGAATGTTTAATAGGAATGAATTGATTAAATTGACCTTCAATCCATGTGACATGTGTATCCACACTACAGCCAATGACCATGCCTACTTGGTTATTGCAGATCAAGTTAGAGAATTCATATTTTGTATGCCAATTTGAAGATTGATATTCAATGTGTAGTGTATTGTGTATGTTGTATTTATTGGGTAAATAGTGTACTTCGATATATGATGAATGTATGGGTAAGTTGAAAAACAGTAATCTGTTGTTGGACGTCAAGTTTATATCTAGGAGGCAGAACCTGTGTGTATGACGTGAGACTGAGTATTGTATATGCCAGAATAAGACGGCACACAGCTGGGTCGGGTACAGCTGTGTGTGATAAAACCTGGCAGTGAGAACTATCTGTCTGTGATACAGCTGATTAACTCAGAGAAGCTGTTGGACAGATTGGATAGCTTCAGATACATAACAGTTCAATGTGTTTTTTATTTTTACGTAGAACTGATACAACAGATAAGGCATTGAACCATCAGACGATTTATTAATAGATAATTTGGTGTGATATTCTATTTGTTCTTTTATTCTTGAAAATTGCTTTAAAATAAAGTAAACAGCACAATAAGTCTTTTAGGTACGTAATTGGATTTGGCTCACTTACCAGTAGCCTATGGCTTTTTAGAAGTAGCTTGACAGCAGAGAATACCGTGAATACTCACTATTATCACTTCTCTTACTGTGTCTAATAATAATGTCTAATATCTACAGTATCTATTGTCTTGCAGAGAGATGCTGAAAGTCGACGTAATCAGCTGATGAGGGACATGGCTCAACTGCGACTACAGGTAAGTAAAGGAAGTGACAACGTTATACTGACTACCACACAAAAGTGCATTTGAGCAGTTATTCTGGATATTTGCACCATATAAATGCGTATAATAAACAAATAAAAATACATGCCTGAGTAGCCATACTTCGGTAGTTTACAGACACAGACTGAAAGACGCTGGTTAGTTTGATAGTTTTCTTTTTCAAAAATGGCTCTTTCTATTCTGATACTTAAGGTGTACTTGGTTAGAATGTACATTATCATTAGTTAATAATAGTACCAAGATTAGTTGTATCATTATTGATGCTCCCTTTTGCTAAAGGTCATAAAACTAAGGTTTGTGACTTCGATTTTCAATTACATCCTGTATAAGAATACCCCATTAAGAAGGGAAATATAGAATCTTGAATATTTTAACTGATGAATACTAAAGATAATGCAGTCAGTCATCAAATTCACAATAGTATCCCACTACTGAGTTTGGCTGTAACATGTTTGTATGTGTTGATGCAGGCGGAGGTGACCCAGCTAGAGCAGCATGACTCTGAGCAGCCCATCTTCCCACCGTACATCATCCCTGAGACGTCTGCGCTGTGCTCCTCCCTGTTACTTGTCAAGCAGCTCATCCTGAGTGCCCGGGGCATCATGGTCATCCCACTAGCAGGTCAGTTACCTCCCCTTACTGCCATGAGGTCATCTTGCTAGCAAGTCAATTACCTCCCCTTACTGCCATGTGGTCATTCCACTAGCATGTGAATTACCTCCCCGTACTGCCATATGGCCTCTGACCACAATTACGTCACTTCCTCATTGACCAACTTGTGGAAGTGACATCATAAAACATAGTGCTCTCCTAGATGGGCTGTATTTTGATTGTAGATGGACTGTATTTTGATTGTAGGTAATGTTGTATAGTTGTGTAGCTAGAATGACAGATGAGACTTCATATTGTCTGAAGGATGGCTTCATTTCACCATAGTCTGCATTAAAATGTGCTCTGGCTGTCTGCATTAAAATGTGCTCTGGCTCTATTGGTGTATGTGTCAAGTTCACCACTCAGGAGTGTAAATCGGTCGGAAACGACCATGACCTTGTTTACCTTAGCAATACCCTGGTCAACCAGGAAATGGATTAATTGTAGTCGGAGGCCATATGGTCATTGTTTTAGCAGGTCAATTACCATCCCATTAACATGTGAATTATCTCCCCTTGAGTGGTCATATACAATATGAATTCACCTGATATGGGTTTATCTTTCAGTGATCGACAGTTTGGACTTCATGAAGAAGGAGAGTTCGGGTGCAAGAGAAGCTATCCGTTGGTTGGAAAATGAGTTTAGAAAAGGAAACAGGTATTAGCCTGGGCCTACTGATTTCAACATTAGAAGAAAACGATTCATTTAATCTAGATGCTGTAAAGCTTCTTTCAATTGAAATAAGGCAGGAATGATCTCTGTTAGTAAATAACACCTTATCATGTATTCGACAATATTTACAGGTATATTCGGGCCCAGAAGAGCAATGAGGCATTGCCAGGCAACAACCAGCGAATGTTGAAGAAGAAGAACCGAGAACAGTGGTAAGTCCTAAAGAAGTCTTGAGAGTCCCTTTCTGAATGAATCCCCTTCTGGAAATTCAGCGACACAGCTTTGAGTGTTGAGTTGGTCTGGTCGTGCTAAGAAGTACTCTCGTGTGATGTTGCAGGTGTCTGAGTGAGATGCTGAGCTGTGCACGTTACCTGGCCCAGCAGAGTGGAACCTTCAGCTCCGGAAGTGTAGTGGCCATCTTGACCGACCATGACCTGGACACGGACGACACACTGCCGGCCATCAGACAAGTTGTCAATGCCAGCCAGCAGGAAGGTGGGTGCTTTTGCCACCATGCAGCCTGTAGTTGTCATTCTGGCTGTCTGCAATATTACATTCATTTCATTTCTGGAGCAGATTTGGGCAGGGGCTAGTTTATGTCTATATCCTGCCTTTTCCTTGTCTAGTGCTACTTCCATTTTCCTTCATAGAAGCAATATAATTCCAGATATTGTTCCAAAGCAATAGCATATCCTGCCTGCTGTGTGTTTTCAGATAAGAAAAATTGTCAATTAAATTTTCATTATTTTTTTTTCGTTCCTTTTTTATTATTCCTCATGTTCTGATGCCTTTCCTAGTAACTTCCACTCTGCCTGCCTCTGATTGTCATTTAATCCTCAACAATAGTCCAGTATTACTATTACCTCTACAGTGGAGAACAGGTCCACATCTGTATGTCTGCATGTCTGTCTCTGTATCCACAGGTGTCAGCATCGAGAACTTAGCAGACTTCGCCTCCCATTGGAAGGAGGTGTGTAAAAGCAAGGGCTGAGTGTACCTGGAAACCCAGGGAACTGACCCTCGGACAAAGCCACCCCAGGAAGCAGAAATAACCCAAGCCAAACGCTACGTATGGACTCGGGTGTCCTGCACCTTGGGACTCGCCTGGCTCTGACAGCAGGTTATACTCTAGATTCACCACGATTCTGACAGTCTCTCAACGATGTCGCCGATGTAGACGGAGTTTGGGTCTCCACCTTCAAGATACAGAATCCTCTGTTTGAGAAGTAATTAAGGATTTAGTTTGATCCTTTGTATTTCTCAACAGGGATGCCATGTATCGCGTTGATCAGGTTGATCTTCTTTACTTGACACACACTGGTTTAGGATGAGAACCTCGTCCTCTCCTCTGTGGGTACAGACACATGCTGTCCAGGCTTGACTACTATGTCCTAGTGCTACACAATGGACAGTTGTATCTGTACGTATGGTATGGCAGCATGCACTCAACCCGGACCGTGTTCTAACCACCTACGTATGTGCGTGTGGGCGTGTATACCATGTGTGTGTGTGTGTGCATTTGTAACATTCTGTCTTCTACCATTCTAAAAAAAAGTTATAAAAAACATTCAAAGTCTTTGATGTTTTTGTATCTTATCTTTACTTTATAACTTGATCTGTGTAGGTTTGAGGAATTCTACTTGATGTATTATATAATTGTCTATTTAATGAGATAATTAATGAAATTTTAGATCATCAGAATATGCTGGTATTTTGCTATGCATGCACCTCAATGTTCAACTGCTTTATTTTAAAATGGATATGACCAGGCCAAGATGCTTGCACCCAGTATTGTCGGTCTCCAGTGACTTACAAGTATTTGGAGGTTGTTATTCCAAGCTAGTATGAAATGCTGTTCCTGGTAAACCAGAAATCACGTAGGAATTCATCATTCACTCTGTCGTCGCGTATGGGTGAAACATTCCCGCAGCAATGTACAGCATTAAACCAATAAAAATAAAAATCATGAACTCTATCCATTCCCAGTGACCTATCCTGTCCAAATAATGGCCAAACGTTTTCGGTTAAGCAACACCCGGCTGATACTAGTATCAGAGTGACTGAGAAATTATGGAGTTTAAAATTCCCAAAGCGATGTTAAACTCCATAATCACTTACTCATGTTGATGCTAGTCTCTGATGCAATGTGTACATGTAGACCATGCTACACAAAGTCAGGATCACTGGAACTGTATCTAGTATTCATCACATAATGATTAGCATTTGGATCTGAATAGACAACAGCAGGAGGTGAAGTACATTAAACCATGACCAATTATTAGTAGAAAAATGTATATGTTTGCCTTGATTAACAGTGGTCAGTGTAAATTATTATTAAGCCCTCAGTGAATTGAACAATGTTGTGATAAACGAAACTGAAGATTGACTGACCGCTATCCTAATAATAGATAACTCTTCAATACTTCCAGGGCCACAAGTCCATATGCTAGTTACTGGTACCATGTTCTAGTAATAGCACACAATCACTACACAGACTCCGTCACAGTTAGCTAGATTTTGTGTTCTCGTAATTGAGCAGTATTGAGTAATAAAATTGATGTAAGCAATAAACTTATAATCTTATATTAAAGCAGTGCTATTGAAGTTTTTATTTTTATTTGATCAACTATTTCTGTGGGCTGATGAAATTCGCTAACTTAATACCAATATCAAATTCAATGCGTTTTTGTGTGTGTGTGTTTTAAAAAATATATAATTTGAGATATTTATGGTTAAGTTGTCATAGAGCATATAGCCTTTTCTTGTGAGCCATGTTTGGTCCAGGAATTCCAAGCCAAGTAGTGATGACCAGTAGAAAGATGTCATTCGCAATGTTTAATGGTATTACAAATGCAAGTAGAATAGAAAGTAATTAAGTAATTTATTTCTGAATGATTAGCCTTTGTTTTATTATATTCCATTGTATATATTAATCATATATTTGGGAGTGTTTCTTCTATCCATATAATTTCTCCTGCTTTGCAGTTGTAACTTGCAGACATTGCTGTTCTGTATGCTGATATATTTGTATTTGAGACAGTTGATTGAATAGTATCATTCAGCTCTATTTTTGTTTATTTTTAAGTGATTTCTCTAATGATAATGAATTCAGTTAATTTGTAAGTTAAAAATTAGTTTACAAGCTATGATTTAATATCGCCTATCACTATGACATCCATTATTTGGTATGTCATGACCTTTATCACTATGACATCACAGATGATGTGAATTAGGTCACTAAGACATCACAGAAGAATTACAGTGTATATCACTATATCATTACTGTAGTGCATACGTCTTTGAATACTACCATACTCTATTATATGATTTTCATCCCAATTTATTTTTAACCTTAGACATGTGTTGCTGATACCATAATTACCCTAATACTTTGAACAGGAGATAATAATGTAATTTGTAGCCATTAGAACTATTAGAAAAATACAAAAGTTTTAAATGATCAGTGTTCATATTATTAGGGACAACCAAATTAAAGTACAAAATAAGGTTGAAAATGAAATGGTAAATATATTAAGGATTGTAAAAATAAAAATAAATATTGTGTTCAATTAATTAGAAAATTACAATTTGAAAATTTGTGTCATTTAGGATCGGAAATATTTGATGATGTGTTTAGGTGTTTCAAACTATTAGTTTGAATTATTAGGGTAATTACAGTATCCCTCCATTCTTCTTATTATCAGTTCTCTGACTGTCATGGCTATTGCTTACTTAACATCCATCAAAGGTCCTGGGAGGTAGACAACTATGTACCACTGGATGAATACAAATTAATAACAAGAGTTGTAGGTTATCATGCTACCCAGGGTCATTGACGGATCTTTTGTACTGTAGACAATGGGCTGGGTATTGTTTCATGATGCTCTCATGTTTACTATGAGACCATAAGTACTCTTGTAGCAATCTCCTGTATATGGCAATCTCCTGTATATGGTGATCTCCTGTATATGGTGATCGGGAACTTACGATCGCTCTATGGTCTGCTAGTGGAAATGAGAGCTTCCAGAATTGATATCCAGGCCCCGAGATTACCAAACAATTTAGAGTATGATTTCATACTCAACCCTGAAATTTTGTTCACGACTCTCCATATAAAACTTGAACTTGAATATGAAATCGTGCTCAATAAGTTTTGTAATCTCGAAGGTCAGGTGTTTCAGAGAATGTCTCCCCATCTGTTGGCCATATCTGTCCAGATGTTGTTCAATCATTTACTTGTTTTCAGCTTTCTTGTTGGATATCGTTTCCGATCTTCGTAGTGTTTAATCGTACAAATCTCTTGATTTGATTTTCCGTAGTATTCATATTATCACCTAGATGAGTCTAGTTTTATTGGGATTAATCGATGATCGCCTTGAAACATAGTGTCATAGCCACCACTGAGGCCTAGGCATCTGTCATCACAATATGAACATTCATGCTCGAGTTAATTGACATCACACTTTACAATTTAATAGTAGTGACACAGATGCGCATTCTGGAAATAACCGCGATTGTTATTTGCAGGCAATGTGCCATGCTTCATGGCAGGAGTTGCGTGTGAAATAGAATTGATAGCATTCATAAATTATATGAAGAATATCTGAAGATGTTGTGTTGGAATGTCTGAACTTTCTTTGTTATTGCTTCATATGAAAGACAGAATAATTAAAGGAAGAAAGTTGTGTATGGTGGATTGGAAAGTGAACATATCTGCATAGAAGAACCTCAGAAATACAAGACAATACTGTATTTGTAAGAGCTCTGTGATAAAGTTAATACTTTTAAAACTATAATATGGTTGTTGTTACTGTTGGGTTGATGACTGTGGGGTGTGCAGCACTACAAGGCACAGATGACTGGGGTGTGCAGCACTACAAGGCACAGATGACTGTGGGGTGTGCAGCACTACAAGGCACAGGTGACTGTGGGGTGTGCAGCACTACAAGGCACAGGTGACTGTGGGGTGTGCAGCACTACAAGGCACAGGTGACTTGTGGGGTGTGCAGCACTACAAGGCACAGATGACTGGGATGTGGTTATGGTGGGGAAGGAACTGGACTGACACAGGCAGGAATACTTGTGGTTGAGACATTGCAAGAATCAAATAGCTATGGTACTTCAAATTGCCAAGGATATGAATCCAGGGTGTGTTTAGTAGAAGGTGCCAGTATGAAGTGACGACTAAATACAGAACATGTAACAACATCCTAGTATGAAAGGAAAGGCTAGGATGGGCAGATACCAGCCCCATCATGTACAAAACTTAATAAATAAATATAGAGTGAAACCGACATTCTGATTTGTCAATGTGATCCCAAAACATTGCATTCATACTTCAATGATTTTCTCAGGCTACTCGCACAAAAAATCTACTTTTGAAATGGCCAAATAACTGCTTCCGAACTCATTTCAATAGAATTATTATATTTATCACGAATATGTTGAGGATTCTTTTTGTAATGACCAACTGCCATTTATTTTACGTTCATTGAGGTATCGATACAGTTATAGTGAATCCCAGAAATCTCATAATCATACTTGCAAGTATTTTATGTATTTAAAAAAATATATTTATGTATTTTTCTAAATAATATTAATAGTTAATAAAAAATGTGCAAATGAGGTCTTTCCCAACAGTACTCTGTTCTAATTATAGACTATTTGCGAGGACGTCTGAGAGGACCATCTCGAGTCCAAGGCAATTCTGCATAGGAGAGTGTTGGGTCTGCTTTATGGAACCGTTTATGCCTTGTATACTGCCCTATCATAGATAAAACCCAAACTCGGAGTGGTGAGATGTCGTTTCTTTCAGCATGCACATGTCAGTCAAGAGATTAATGACAACAGCTCACATCAAACACTGAGAAAGGAAATCATTGTTGTCAATATTATTTTCTGTCACAATTTACGGAGGACTTCTTTCTTGCTAGCGCGAACGATGTCCCCATTCACAAGATCTAATAATGATTTTACATATATAACAAAGTACTATATGCCAAATTTCATGTCTTCAAATGAAAGGCATACAATCACAGATTAAGTTGTCGTTTTGGACCAAATTGGAATGTATAATGCATTGTACATGCATTTAGCATACATAATAATCGCCTTTGTATCTCCAAATATCTTTTATTGCAGTTTACATTCTTGGTAAAACCTGAATAATCAGTTGGTAATGTACTGTAATATCTCAATTTTCTATAGTCTAATAGACAAAGGGGGATAACTCTAATAATTGAACAGTCAAAATAACCTTTCGCGACCACTGGTACCAATAAAGCTACATATACTATAAATATTAAACAATAATAAAACATGAAATATTGAAAACCAGTGTGATATGCGGAAATGTAGCTGCTTGCCCAATATACTTGTGTAGACGCATCAAATGTACATACATTCATGTAAAAATAGTTCGACCATAAAATATGTAAACAACCTCGTAATTATATGCCTTTAATACGCTTTTCTAAAGAGATCAACCCATTTTCGATGTAAGTTAAAATACTTTTTAATAGAACAAAATTGAACACAATATTTTTCAATATTATTAACTTGGAAAAAAATGTGAACAAAAATCTATAAATGTTATATGATGCTTACAGTATTGCCACTGACAACAGTGCTCTGTTCTAGATAGAGGCCTACTAGTAACAATGAATTTTGGTCAAAATATAGACTGACCTGCTCTTTTCCTCCAGACTGCCATTTTATTGTGAACAAAAATGATAGTGAAACACATAAAACTGATGTAAAAATCATATTTCTAGATTAGTTTAAAAAAAAATCTTTTTAATATTTATATTTGGCCCTGAAAGGTATATTATTGAGAATATCTCAGATTTATAGCTTTATGAAGCGGACATGGGAAACTGAAGTAACGAGTAACCTCCCTTTGACCACGATTTGACCTGATAATGCGGACTATAATATAGCTGATAATCGTTAATTGTATTGCATCCCGGTACCCAGGGGTTTCACTTTCATTACATTTGCATTATGCAAATGTAATGAAAGTGCAAACCTTGGGTACCGGGATGAATTGTGTTGCAGATGGGCATACAATCACAGTTTGTTGACATATATGGCATTTATAGGGCTGGATACAGGAATTTGGATACAGAAACGTCGTATAGCGCTTTAAAAAATGTAGGCCTATTGCTAGAAAGGCTAGTTTAAAACATGTCTGATGTGGTGTTTCTTATTAATATAGACCATGCCAAATTTGTACGGATTATTTTCTATGAATAAGGATGATCTGCCGTTGAAGGCATTAATATTTAAAGTCCTCATCTTCTGTTCTGTATTGACCCCTGACCTCTGATTCGTTTGAGCCCTTCCGGCACAGGGGTGGGTGATAGAATAGTAAATAAATAAATATTATCTTATAGCTTTATAGATCTAATAGATAATAAAGTTATTTATTTAAAATAGAAAATAAAATGTTAATTAAAAAATAATAATATAAAGGTGGCATGCTATTAGCTGCAGTTCTGTAGCTAAAAGGTGACCCGTTAAAAAAAAAAATCACATAGTAGTTTTATTAAATTCGTCACCGATTGCGTTTTTCAACGGACGCCATGTTGCTAAAAATAGCTGCAAGATGCTAAAAATAGCTGCAAGACAGCGTCGGTTTATAAGCTGGTTTCATAAAATACTATGTGAAAAAAAATCTTTCCTTCGAAAATATGCATGGAGACATGAAGTATAATGGTTAGTGAATCCAATCATAGCTTGATTTCGTCCTGCCACATGTATTTATGCCACACGTGATGATTAACCCAGCGCATTGGGGTCGGATGCGTACTTTTGTTGAAGCATACTACTGCGATCCTCTGTAGCTAAAGGGTGTCATATAGATAGCAAAATAGTAAACGGGGTACCTTTTAGCTACAGAATTGTAGCTAACATGCTATCAGACTAGGTCAATCTCGCATCTAATATAGATCTATATAACAAGGAGGACACTTGATGCTCCCTCACCACTCGACTGAAATTTTATTTGAGCATATCTAGTTTATTTTCAAGCTCTGTAGTTATCCTAATGCTACCGCTCCCTGTGGGTGCAGTTCGTACCCTAAATACCTCTTCAGAATATTTATTGCGTCTATAAACTATGCTCCATCTAGATGTTGAGCACCATACCATTTTAAGGTGAGCCACACATAATATATATATATATATATATTTCGTTTCTTTTTCTTTTTTCTTTTCTAAATAACATTAATAGTTACTAAAAAAATTAAAAAAATAAAAATCTATTCAAACTGGGCTGCGACTGTTGACGGTAAATTGCGAACGGCATTCGCGAGGGAGTTTCCAAAATGTCTCGAAACATTCGGGGGGTTTTCAATTTCCTCGCGTGAGTGGCAGGGCCTCGCTCTCGTGTCGCTGGAATTTGGAATATGTTAAAAAAATTCACGCGACAAATTTTCTCTCAAAATAGTCACAGTCGTCGCGGGTTTCTCCAACCCTTCTCAATATAGTTTCCGTGAGTCAGAAAGTGCGAGAAATGTGAGACAACTTGTGAGGGGTTGACGATCTATGAAACTAAACTGTGGCTGATTAAATTGAGAATAAATTGCGAACAAATTGCGACATAACCAAGATTTCTCAATTGTTACGTATAACTGTCGTGCGACTGTTGCACGACATTCGCGCGACAGTCGCAAATGGCAAAATGTCGCAATTGCGAACTGCAGGCGAGTTTGGGCCAAATTTTGCCGAGAGTTCGTGCGACATTCGTGCAATATACGACGCAAATGTGTCGTAAGTACCAATTCAGTGTGATTCCATTGAATTGTCGCTATTTTGTGTTTCCCACTAGTCATGAGCTGTCGCAGCCCAGTGAGATACTACTTTAAGACACTGTATCGCTAATGCAAAGGCGGTCTTTCCCAACAGTGCTCTGTTCTAAATATAGACTATTCACATGGACGTCGGAGGAGACACCTACTTGTATGCACTCGATTCCGAGGCAGTCCAGCATAGGCCTGTTTCTGGTCTGTTTTATGGACACGTGATAAAACCCAAAGTCGGAGTGGTAAGATGTCGTTTCTTTCATCATGAGATCAACGACAACAGCTAGCTCACATCAAACACCGGGGGATACATTTATTTCTCGATTACAAAATCTGAAAGAAATCTAACATGCCGGGGAAATATTGTTCTTTCAGAATATGCAATAACCCCAATAGTGACCATTATTCCATATGCAAGTATGATATTGCCTCTTTAACAGACAAGCAATAAGAAGTTCATTGCCCATCATTCCATTCCATCAAATCCTCGATTTACAATTCACAAACATGTTTCGAGAAACTTGCTAATTAATATCAATTCTGTAATGCCATATAATTCCCACGGCTACGCCCAATCTCACATTTCTATAGTAATTATCTGTTGTCTGCATCATGATTCACTCCATACCTGCCATTAATAATGCGTCAACTGTTGTATTCCACCAAGGAGAAGCCTATGCTTGGGACCACATCTGCCTCAGTGCTGGATCTGGAAAGTGATGGATCACGGCCGCAATATACAAATTGGCCTATAAGCCGATAAAATGCTGAGATTATCTGGCTATGTCGTCCTTTCTGTCAATATGGGGGTAGAGTTTAGTTAATCCTGGACTTATATTATAAGAAATTACAATAACGTTTTCAAACCCATAAATTGTATCAAAAACCTCTGTCCAGATAAATGTAACTGGGTATTGACTATAGCAGCCACTATGGTTATGGATGGTCCAGTTGACCAAATGTGAGGTACCTTGAGAAAGATACTCCCGATTCGAGCTGTAGTTCTAACACTAACTAAACAGACGGTATCTCAGTCCACATATGAAGACATGTTTCTCAGGCGACCAAATAGTCCTGGTGAACAGAGCCACCATGAGCTGTTAAGCAAGTCCGATACCAATCAACTGGATTTATATGTAGACTATACTTCCATCCTTGGTTAGTCTAAGCCAAGAAGACATGCTTCCGTTGTTCCACAAGCAACGACAACTTGACCGGATATTCTTGGTCATAACGTACACAGAAGTCTGAGAAGACAATGGGCGGAATAGTTTTAGAGATCTTGATTTTTCACACATGTAAACATAAGCATTGTCGTTGCCTCTCTCTCTCTCTATATATATATATATATATATATATATCTCTCTCTCTCTCGCCATTCTTGGACGTATCAGAACTAGAGAAATATATATATATCCAAGCTGTTGCCCTAATCCGTTCCTCATGAAAAACTCTACCAAGGACACGAAGGCCGTTGGTATAAATGTGATAATCCCATCACTGAATGTGTTTTAAGTCTGTATAAGAAACAAAGGAATGTGGGAGACACCCCTCAAAATTGTACCAATGTGTCGGGGGAAAAGAGTTGCAATCCTTCGAGATTAGGCTGCAATAGAGATCTAGTTACGTGGACCAGTCTATTGGTGAAGATTCAGTCAGGTGGATGAGTCCATTGTTGCCGACCAAGCATGGAAAATCCGTCGGTTCCAGTGAACGAGTAACAATACTCCGAACATCCGATTGTGAGCGCCATCTACACCAGAGGTAATCCTTCGGCCACAGATCGGCCACAGATCTCTCATTAATATAGTTCTAGGGGAGTTTCTGTCCTTCTAATGGGATGCTATTATGCTACACATGTTGGCATGAAAACAGATTCTGTATTGCCATGTGCGAGTCAGCCACCCGGCTAACTCGTCTTGACAGCTGCTTGGTGGCGCAGAACTCGTATATGTCTACACCAATCAGAACTTGCCAACATTTTGAGCGATGCTGTGAACATCCAAAGCCCACCCAATAAGAACCGCACTTGTTCCTTGAATGGCCACAACTCTTGTTTAGGTAGTTACTGAAGCGTCAAGTCAGGACACTCACATGCCGGCGGAAAGCTTGATAACATCTCAACACAAAGCAAAGAATAGCAATGCTATTTGTGTAAGCATAATTTATCAGTGGAGTATCTGAAGCATGGCGAGATATAAGTTTCTTCAATTACACGGTGTCCATAAGCCTATCTCCACAAGCACCACCTTCTCTTTACACGCAGCGGCCCTGGATCACCGCTCTGTCGACCCGTCACTTTGATCATGGAAAACATTCACGATGACGGTTTGTCTCTTCCCTACCTGTCACCTCACTCGTGAAACCAGGCTCACATGACCCCTCCAAAGACACCGGCAAGATTTCGAAGGAAACTTTTTTTTTAAATCGTGTATATGTTTGTACCTGTACTCACTCTACCGGGCAACTCACAAACTCCATGCTATTTTGCCCATAGAAGATCTCCACAGCCATTACACAACTAAACCTCTTACGTCCTTCATAATGCATATTTGGACTAAAGACGTGTGTTAATTCACTGCTAAGGTCACTATACTATTATCCTGACTAAAGTCGGTCTAATTCATCTTTGGAGTTGAAGTTAATGTTTAGTGTACGGTTCATTCAAATTGACGAATGTTCATGTTTATTTGTCGTAGCTGGTTTTACTTACTTATTCAGTTATAAACTGGTGAATCCTGTTATCCTGTTATCTTCTCACGTACCTCCTGACTTCGCTTGGATTCGCTCTGCTCCACTCACGTATACAGTAAGGGTGGATGTCATGATCTATGTATCATATGACTTCATGTAATGCACACGATGCCAACAACACTGACGTCTTCTCGTCATTCTTAAATTTCCTTAAATTTCCTTAAATTTGCTTGGACCATTGGCATGATTGGCAACTTCTTCTGTTGTTCCACCAGCATGTTCCTCTACGATACTCGGAAATTAAAACTCCATGATGTTTTGCATTACAGTAGATACTGTATACCACTGTAGATATTATGAGCATGTGACACGCTTGTATCTTGATGACCATATGTAGATCGCTTGACCATAGACGTGCATGTCACAATCAGGTGTGAATGTCATTTCTGGCAATCGCCGTTGCCAATCACTGAATGCCAGGTTAAAGTTACAGAGGAATAGGTTAAATGCAACAAAATATGCTTGAAGCTTGAACCGAACAGTTCGTCCTGCTGTTTTGAATTGACAACCATTGCCTTACATTGCTTCTGGTTTCTGTACAACTATTTACTCTAACTGACTGTACTATAGTGTTATCAGATGGCTTCGTACAGGATGATCCGAGTTGCATCCATCCTATGCTATCCTACACGACAGAGGCAATATCCAATATGGTATATATGGTATCACTCAGGTGCTTGAATAATGAGGAAAAATAACACGATAACCTACGTCCGACTACTATATTTAGCAATGTGTCAGAAATATTAGAGGTATCGAAATTCTACTGACAGCTGGTTTTAGTCCCAACGTAATATGCCTGTTCCAGTTGAAGTAATTTATATGAATATCGTATAGAATATCATCCCTTATCATTAATATCCTAGGACTATTAATGTATTTCCGTATGTATGGCACTGTGTTGTTAATATACATTGTTAATACGTTATCCCGCAGTTTGATAATAATATATGTACATATAGACCAGGGAACTTTGGAAATGAGTCGGTCACCGTTAATATTCCGTAGATAGAATCACACGCAAGCTTTTCTTAACTGAATTGTTTTATATACAGCAATACAGTAAATTAAAACGTTCAGGATGATCGAGTAGTATTTATGACAGACAATCAGACAATGTACATGCACACACATACATGGACATGTGAAAACATATTAAAGCATTATTTGCTAATTGGTTGATTCCTCAGGAAATCATCTTTTGTGCGTGAAGTCGGTGTCACGGAATGGGGCTACGTAGAAATATTTTCCTGGTCCACCGTTGTGCATTATATGTTGAGTGATCTCCTGCGGTATTTAGTCGCTGAAGCCAGCAGTTAACATGTTAATGTTCCCAGATGGCACAATCCTTCTCAACCACCGACACACTATTACTTAGGACTGAGCTTAAATAGCTGTATGTAATCACCACCATGTACAATGCTAAGGAAGGCTCGGGTGTTGTATCCGGAGTATTGCTATTCTCAGAGTAATCCCCGTGTATCCTTTCTTATAGATTTATGTGCTAATCTTTCTGGAACTGTGTGAGTGATCAGTGGTAATGCTGCATGTCCACCGTAGCTTGCTTCTGGCTTATGGAAATCTTATAAGCCACTGGGACCAATAGATGCACCGTCTCGTGAACCATGCTTCATTACTTCCAATGCTTCCGAAATCATGTACTTCGATTGGGATTGGATATACACACCGAGCTGAACAGTTCTACTGGGAGATAAATCATGCCATACCACGAGGAGGTATGCATGAGTGGTCTTGTCAAATTACTTCAAATTTATATCATTGATACGACTATATTTTATTCCATATCGTAATGCACAGTTTGTGTGAGCTGTTGGTCATTGTCATACAGGTTGACATTCAATAACCTTTCTTTCTACCTATCAGATGCCTACTGGCGTAGACGCAATCACTACCGTAATAGGACATCTACACTTGCTTTCACCCTGAGGAGGGTTAACTCATCTATTTCAAATGTTTATATATAAATAATTATTATCCCCTGTCTGATTAAACTGGTTTTGGAGGATAGCTTGATAATGACAGCTCAAATTCGTTGACGTAATGTTACGTTATATGAACGAGTCACGAGTCATGCCTTAAGGCTATGTCCGTCTTGTAGATGTTTGAAACTGGAAACGTCGATGATGCATAGCCAAACCTCATATCTAGACACCAGCCTTCCACTTGTTTTATCCCAGAAGTTAAAACGTCAACGTGAGGACAATGAGAGAAGAAGCCCAAATTGTCTTTTTATGCCAGTCTCTGCCTGGTGTACCTTGATTTAGGACTTGGATAACAGAGACAAAGACAACATTCCCCCGGTCGTGTGGGAAACCCAGAGAATACATGATAATTGTACCAGCAATTCTCACCGCGGCTGTATGCTCCAGCGAGTCGAACCAAATCATCCGCTATTTAATGTATTAATGGTGTCACAAGATAGCCAACAAAACCTGTTTACCCTACATCTGTCACGATATCATCAAGGTACCTGTAGACACGCCCTTTTCCCACCTCCGCTGACCAATGGGAATGCGGTCAGTGGAGCTTGACAGGTAACAACAGAGGGCTTGTTCAACACTAAACTATCCGACAGGTGAGAGATTTAAACCACTTGAACGCTAGCTCGGTTCCAGATCGGTGGGTAAGAGCTTGCATTATGTTCTAGTCCACTGAGTTTTCTAAAGGGATTAGCGTGTCCCACGGCGAGTAGACCCCGGGTTCACAAGACAGTGGTCACATTGCGGAATTTGGGCAACCTACTGTATATTACTCGGAGTCCGATTACTCGCTGTAATCACCCGACCAATTGAAAGGGGGTAGATTTACCAGATCGGGGTTGAATGGGTGCGTTGGTATAACGCCCAGAGAACCGCAGTGTAAACAGTGCGGAGTTGACTGGAGCTGGCTGTAGGAAGAACTACGCTTCTTTGTCCAGGAAGAAATAAAGTGTTGAAGCTCTCATGACCGCGTATAAGAACACAGCCAGCGTAGCCGGGGGGTAGTGCTCTTCTGCCAGGGAGGGTGATATGAATATTTAAGATTACTACAAAAGACAAACAAACGCTTGTTTGTAAAGGAGAGAGACAAACAGAACAAGGAGAGACAGTATTTACAGTGGTATAATGTGGATGGCTATCAAAGCGACCCTTATTTGCTGTGAGGGGTATTTATGCTCTAATTGATAGGATATTCTAGATTGGGGGGTAGGGGGGGGGTGTCCCGGGAGGGGAACGTGTCGTAGAATGCGCATTGCTTATATTGGACATTAAGCTGTATAAATTGTTTAATGACGTAATTAATACACCACGTTACACAGATGCCATGCACGAATTCCCAAGGCCATGGTCGGATGCAATTTCGTCACACATCAATTCAAGTAGGAATGTCAAATGAGGAATAAGATTAGCAATTGTACATGGATTAAGTCGTCGTGGATTACCAAGGAAAGCGTCATTCATGAAAGTGAATAACGTAGGATTTTACACCGTTTCCCACATGTATGAGGACAACTCGCAATCACTATGCGTTACTAACTTACCACCCTAGAAGTGGCGCTCTACCACCGTGCAGATAAACCAAGGCTAATACTAGATGCTATTTACAATGGATTTTACCCGCATGTGAACCTGATCTCAGATTTGGGAATATACTAGTATCACTAAGTATGTAACTGTTCCACGGACATGATTTCAGCTGGAACTCAAGATCTGATGACCATTAGGTGAAGACATACAGCAGTGTGGTAATACATATACAAAATATAATGCAACTCTTGAAATATAATGGGCCTACTTCTTGTATTCTGAAATGTTGACTAACGCGGCACTGATCACCACATCCAATAAAGGACACTTTTCAATGGCTCATTCTCATGATATTATATGTAGATTTCATTTACAGATATATTTTTTATTCATCTTCTGAGATGATGTCAATCTATAGACACTGGTAGACGGCGATCAAATACTGGAATCCATTCTATCTAACTTATTAGTTTATATTACTTGATATGACAACATTGATAAAACAGATTTCTCATCACTTTCCTCGTACACTGCACGTCCAGTATTTATTTAAGATTATTGAAAATATTACTTGCTGCTTTAACGCATTCTGTTCTGTTAATGCTACTCTTTAAGCCTAGAATATAATCATACCCGACGCTAATAAAACGTGTTTGTTCGCTGTGGTCAAGTATCGACCCCAATAGACCAAGGCAGAACTCACTGCATATAAGTACTCCCCTGCACCGTGTTATAGTGTTCTCGGCCTACACGTATTTGTATTTTATATACGATCACGGGAAATCATCATATCCATGTCTAAGCCGGCAGTATAATGAAACTGCATATTGGATGAACTCACAAATCAATACTGGAAGACATTGCAAATTTGCCTGGAATGATTATTTTTTTATCCAATAAAGGTGAACGTATTTGATGTTTGCTTTGGTCTCATTACTTCAATAGTCAGTCTGTATAACAACATTCAGATGATAACAAGTGTATTGCTTATCTACTGTCGTATTATCCATTATTACAATCCTTTAATACCAGTCCATAATTATCTAAATGCTCTAATTTACTAATGTTGTTCAGTTCAGTATGGTTTGTCTAAATAACGCGATTTTATGTAATTTAATCTGATATGCGCAGGTTTTACGTTTGAAACAATTGGAGATATCCATTGTGATCAATGAACGACTCGTTACATTTCCCCCCAAGTTAACTAGAAACAATTTATTGATTTCTGAAGTAAGTAATACCGTATGAAGTTTAAATATAACTGATTTGGAGATAGTAGGCCTATAACGACGTCATGTTCATTACAGAGTATTGACATAGCATGTTCGCAATAAATACCAAACGGTGGATATGGAGATACATGCTTAGGAAATCTACACGATAACCCATCCGTCAATGTCATATATTGGAAGCAGTGGACAGCCATTTCAATACAATAATAAGGCTTTCTATTTCAACATTAGTTTCCGATCAAAGGGAGGTTTTTTACTCCATTGATTTGGATATTCCTTTTTTGTCTCTTTCTCTGAAATTCATTTGGTATCACATGATTCATTATTCTGACCACGCGATTCTCTCGTTGAGGGAATCATTCCTTGTTTTGCGAAATTAAGCATAGTTCTGAAGATTTGATATATTGTCGTACAATGTATCACGTGCACCGCAGTGAACCGAATGTTACATGTTTCGTAAAACAATTGAAAGCATGTATGTATGTATTTGTGTGTGTGTGTTTGTGTATGTGTGTGTGTGTCTGTGTGTGTGTGTGTGTGCGCGCGCGCGCATACGTACATATGGGAATGAGATCGTGATGGGCTTATGAACACATACATAGCCAGACTATTCGAGAAGTATCTATATAGTAGATACACGTATTTCACAAGACATCGTTGTCTGTTCAGAGGAATGATGACATAATTTCTGCAATACTGTTATTACAAGGTCAAGGAGAAGAGAAAACGTAGAGTACATAGCTCCAAGTTTCTTTAGTACGCTGGAAACACCATTTAGGACGTCATTTATCAGACGTAAACTGCGAGATACAGATGTACAGGTACCATTGACACTGCCTTAAGCTAGCCCTATTAGTGTCACGGAGGACTTCGAAGACCACGGAAGTGCTATAATCAAGTCACACGTACTGGTAATGTAATTAGCTAACTGGAAAATCTTAAGTTTTCTGCTTTAATTGTGTAGAAGATACGTTTTAAGTGATAAACTCGTCAGGAAACATTTTATTCGTTAATGTACAGGTCTTCTATACATCCCATATCGGCAATGAAAGCGCAAAATCGGCAATAGTAACTCGCGTATCCACTGGAAAGGAAGTAGTACATTCAAAATTGACTGTGGACGATACATATGGGTAAAACAAGTGCACATTTGTAAAATACATACAAAAGGTCACCACAACAACAACTAACAGACCCTACTAATATTGTTCTGATATTCTCTGCATATAAAGGGGATTAAGCCTACGATCACCATCGTCAATTTGTATAATTCAAGATTGGTGCTGACTTTGGCACTTGAATTGCGCAGTGAATCTTAAAAGAACTAGTTTAGGTCCCCGTGTCCCATCTGGTTTGCGGGGGAAATGAATGCTTCAAACGCAATCATTGTTCCATTGGAGAATTCTTCAAAGAGAGGCAACTGGATCGTGAAGATCAAATATCTGTCATGATGTGTTTCAAGGATGTCAAAAACCATCTGAGATCTATAAAGTCGAGGTACTCGACTAAAACTCGGCTAAAACTTGACCTTTTCGTATGTACGTGTAACAGCTCCACTCGTTGTCGTCCTGACTAGATGCTAGTAGTCCGACTGCACAACGTTGTGTGAAGGACGCCTAGGGCGAAAGCTATTCGTGTTCCGAGAGACAAGAGGTTCCTGTATGCCTTCAGAATGTCTGAGGAGCGCGTTGAAGAAGGCTTGAAGAGCGCGGCTAACTGAAGCGCTCTCTGTCCTTGTAGTTAATACAGGAGATGTCGCAATTGGCATATATGATGCTTAATGAGTCTGGAGAAGGGGGGAGACATTGTTTGGAGTGCTGCTGGTTTGTGGTAGGGGCGCTGATCACACGAGCACGAGCGGTGGGCAGACGAATCCCGAGGCGGGAGCGAGCAGACGACACTTTGTGCGGTCCTTGTGTTCTTCACCGTCTTCAAAGGACAAGGCATCTGGCAAACGGCGGTCGGGAATCGTCACTGCTGGGGACGCGGGCGTTCTCTGGAGTAACGGACGCTTGTAAATGTATACTGGTCTGACGCAAGGCCACTTGCCTTGGACTTAAGTCCAGTCAATGAGCAGACGTAACTTGCAGGGCACTTTCAGTAACCTCAGGGGAGGTGACAAAAGAGAACAGATGATCTATGCCAAGGTCGCACGCAGAGACAGCGAGATCAATATACTTTGCTAGATATTCCTGGAATATTGGTGTATAACGACACTGGTGTATAGAGGGTAAACGTAATTTATTCTACATCCATTTTGTATCTTGTACAATTGAACAAATTTGTCACGGTTCACAACTTCGCATCAACACCGTCATGATGTGTTAAGACAGTACTGCTCATACTTAGACGTTATCGTGGGATGTCAAATTATCAATACCCTGGAACCTTTCACTTGTCATCTCGATGTGATCTTGTTAAAACCTCAGAAAATAACCCCTAACCGTTGACACGTACGGATTATTCGCATCACGTGTCAAATTCTGTCACGTGACCTTCCCGCTGGTTCACCACCCGATGGGTGTCAAGGCTCCCCGTGCTCAAGTTTACAAAATTGGTCACGCCTAGCTAGACAAACGTACAGCTTGATGTGGGTTTGCATTATTCCAGTAGTGGAAATGGAGGCATGCTGCGTAATTATGTCCCTTGGCGATATAACAGCATCTTGTCAAATCTCGTGAAGTTCATGGGATACCCCGTGATGTTATCAATGAGAAAGGATGGGTCTAGAAACAAGGACATTCCCCACCCAGGAGGGATCAGAGGTTGAGTGTTGAAGAATTGAACGATGGAGAGAAACTGAGAACTCGTCAATGGGAAGACACAACCAGATGTCAGTATGTGGACATGCATATATAAAGGTTCAGGCCAAACATAAGTAACAAGAAACGGTCCCTTTGTGGTCCTGTACGACTTAGGTGTATTGTCCAACTCACTGTCCAGGATATTGAAAATAAAATGATTCTCGATCAATGGGTATCAAATCTGGATGTAGTTTGCCTTGTTATTTAGTCACCCTAAAACAGACCCATCACACAGTTGACTATAGCTAATCAAATATAAAATTACGACGAGAACTCATTATTATTTGTTACCAATGCGCAGAAACAACGTGAAAGTATATTACTTAATGTAAGGACGTATATTTTAATTAAGATGCACCTAACGTATTAGTTATCTACTTATTAGTTATCTACTGGTTCCGGCGGGCACGCTCTCGCAAAATGTTTAATATAAGCATGATGAAATATGATTTCATTGTATAAAACTTAACATTGTTAGCATCCGTTATCTAATGGGGTGGTATGTTCCCGAAATTTCGAAATGTAGATATAACAAAGTACGATTTGCTGGTATCTATATAAAAAAAAAGAAGAAAATAACTGATATCTAGTGTGGTCTGAAGGGTATGATCCTCAAATTTCGAAAAGTGGGTATTATAAAATGCGATTTCCTGGCATCGGTAGTGGTATTGACGGATTTTAGCACCTAAGTTTTAGCACCGAAATTGTTTAAATATAAGCAGATTGAAATATGATTTCCTCGTGTCTACTGAACAAAAAATATATCTTTTTCTCTCACCCGTTATACAGTGTGATTTGGGTGGCATAACAATGTACGATTTCCTGGTATGTATAGAAAACACACAATGATATATAATGTGGTCTTGAAGGTATGCTCCCCGAAATATCGAAATGTAGGTATTATAAAATGCGATTTCTTAGCATCCGAAAAAATATTGACACCGGAAACATTTAAAATTTTAAGACCCCAAATTTCATAAACCGGTCCATTTGAGGTGGAAAATTCTAGTTATGATTTCTTAAGAGGTAATAATCATATGTAGATGTTGGTCATATGTGATAACACTTTCAGATGAGTAGCTTAAGCCTGCTAATTAGCATAAACAAGATGGCCGCCAATGAAAAATAAGATGGGTAGTAGGCATTGAATGGACCTCTACCAGAATAATATGTGAGAAAACAATGATTAATTTAGTGTTTTGAATAGATAATGGAATGCAAAATAGTTGGAATCTGACTTTTATAAATCCAAAATGGCCGCCATTTAGTGAAAATGTAGTATTTTAAAGAAAAAACAAAAACGTTTGTTTTCGTTTATGTTATCTCAATAACATGAACACATTATAATACATGTCTTATGTCATATGAAAGCTCGCTCCTTCCTCTATGGAAAAAACCCCATATTAAGACATGCTTTATATAAAAAATAAAGCCCACTCATTGCTCTATGGAATCGCATATAATACTTTATTGTAAGCACATGGCACCAGCTGTTATGACGCGTTGAAACCAGTTACTTATAGTTTCTGATAATTGGAGCATCAATTACGGTAGGTTATATATTGGCTTGACATTCAAAGAGTTGAGTGAAAGCAGCAAGTAATTTGTGTTTTAGATAGGGACTGATATTCATAAGAGATTGATATGAAAATTACTTGGAACTTTATTTTCAGTAATCCAAGATGGCCGACGAGGTGTGTAAATTTAGCATAACAATCTGTTCCTTATTGGAGATGTACTAGTATATACTATAAAGGTCCAGAGGCTACCTAGACATTTTTCAGGGGTGGCCTATGCCCGCTAATTAACATAAACAAAATGTCCGCTAATGGAAAACTAAATAACTAGTCTATGCATTTACTGAACAGTTCATAGAACCTTATGTGAGAAGAAACGAGTTAACTTGCTACTTTGGATAGAATAGAGTCTTATGAAGATATTGGCATGCATATCAATTGGAACATTATTCTAATTAATGTAAAATTGCCGCCATTTGGTTTATTTGTTTGGGCCAAAAAGTCTGAAGGTTGATTCTTATATAAAATTTACTTATGAATCCAACATTATGTATTTAAATTGTGCGCCTTCAAAACTTCTGCAACACAGAATAGAAGATGCCATATGTTGACAATGGAATGCACAGGGAGGAGCATTTCTTATTGTTTTAAAGTCATAATCATAATTATTGTACTTGGAGACATACAATGCTATTTAAAATTTCTAAAATGACGAGGGCCACGATTGTGGTATGTATTGGAATATTGAGAACCAGAATGGTGATTCCAATATTTAAAACATATTAAAGTATTTTGAAAACTAAATTTATTTTAAAATAATTACATAAACAATAACCAAATGTACAAAGATAAGATTTTATTCTTAATCTTGTACCATTAGATATCTGAGAACCTATTAAATAAAAATTAATACACAGTCTTATAGATACAAATATTATTGTCAGTGAATAAATTTCCAGAAATAATAGGAATTGGAGTAAGTTAATAATATTTGAGTGTGTATCCATGTTATAACTGATAGGATATTCTGTCAGCTAGAACCACCATCCGGTGGAAATCCGGTTTGTACAAGCAGGGCAGCCATGACATTAGTGAAATAATCTTAAAAGATAAACCCCAAATCAGCCAACCAACTAATAATAAGCAATCTCTGTATATTCCACACAACCTGATAGGAGTGTGAATGAGTGTTATGCAGAATATCTTGCCGTAGTTCGTCTGACATACCCATCACAATAAATGGAAGGTATTTATTTCACACAGGGACTTCACTTTGAAGTAAGCATCTTGCTAATACTTTGGTCTGTTGTACAGGTACCAGCCTATCATATCCATGCCATTGCCTTTTAGAATATTTGATAGAAGTCTGTACACATTGCATATATGGTTAACTTATTTCACCAATTATTGTGTTTAATATAAAGGAGAACCTTTGCATCCACTATTCACATATCAGTACCACTTGGCATTTGGGGTTCTTTAAGGAAGCTCTCAAATTTTTGCATCAGTCTTGCCTAGTCAGTGATATTCAGAGTACGGACAGCTTCCGCTAAGTACATCTTTATCACCTCAATTGTGCTGATCAGAAGGCATCCATACCAATCTCTCATCCTTATTTTACTTTCTTGTCAGAAATGACCCTGTAACAGTCTATGTGTGTCTTGCTATTGGCTTCTCAAACCTGGATGGATTTTCTAAACGTGCTTCTGAACTCTGATGACAAGGCTTTAACTTTGCTTATTAAATTCGAGATATTCGCAGACTTTCTACTACAACATTTACATGTAGGAGGAAGACTAACATTGCACTTCACGAGGCAGTCCGTCATTGGTCCACTCTGATGGTGTATGAATATCACTGGCAAGGCAAAACTAATGCAAAGCCAACCATAAAGAACCATTAATGCCAAGTGGTACAGCTGTGTGAATATACTGAACAGTGAATGAAATGTGCCTTGCACTGCTTCTGATGGACGTATTGGACGAAACCTCTGTACCAACTCTGAAGTCGTTCCAAGAAGAGGCATGTCATGTCAACATACGACATCTTCCATTTTGTTCTGCAGTAAATTTTATTTTAGAATCAACCTTCAAGCCTTATTATGCTAAATGACAGCCATCTTGGATTAATTAGAATAATGTTTCAATTAATTTGCACGCCAATATTTTCATAACTCTCACCTCTATGTAAACTACCAAATTAACCAGTTTCTTCACACATAAAGTTCTATGAACGGTTCATTAAATGCATAGACTAAGTATTTTGTTTTCCATTAGTGGCACTATTTCTTTTAATGGTAATTAGAAGGCTTAGGGTATCCCTGGAAAATGTCTAACAAGCTTGTGGGCTTTTGTAGTATATACGAGTACATTTCCAAATAGGTAATTATTATATTATGGTTTTCGTTTCCAAAATCTATGCTTTTACAAAATTCTGCAAAATGTATACACATAATGGCGGCCATCTTGGATTTCTGAAAATAAAGAGTCATGCAATTTGCATATCAATCTTTTCTAAATAGCAGCCTCTATCTAATACACAAATTACTTGTTGCATTCACTCAACTATTTTAAATGTAAAACCAATATATCACCTAAATCTACTTGATAAATCAATGACAATAATCTATAAGTAAATTGTTTCAACACGCCATATGTGAATGCATATATTGGTTTCTGTGAGGGGGATCTGTGTACACAGAAACCTGTGACGTCACAACTTCCGACGCGGCCGCCCTTTGGGGGGTGGGTGTTTTTGGATAGGAAATACATTTCTCGATGACTAAAATATCTGAAAAACATCTCACGTCTGGGAAAGATTATTCTTTCAGAATATGCAATAACCCCAATAGTGACCATTATTCCCTATACAAGTATGATTTTGCCTCTTTAACAGCTATTGTCATTGAAGAAAATGTATATTGTTTTTTGCAAAGGAATCAGTTGCTAGGAAGGCGGCCATATTGAATCAGGACGCTTGCCCTAGATACTGCCTACTGCGCATGTGCCAGCTGATGAGTCATCGCCCTAGTCGTTATCTGCCTAGCCTAACTAAACAGCACAATATAGTCAGTTTTTCTCTCTCTCTGAATCGACAAGGGTTTGGGCGAGAAAACACATGTAGCTCTCTTTGAATAATGCCATATGATTTTGTCCAACTTTTTCTGTACGGTGTCTTCGGAGTAGTCCTTCTGGGCATATCGCTCATTTTTCTCTCGCCCGTTATTCTTGTTCAAAGTAAGAACTCTTCTGTACAAGCGGTGTAAACCTTCATCCTCTAAAGAGTATATGTTCCGTTTCATGCATCTTATATTGAAGTATTCTCCAACCACATCCTCCTCCGAATCACACTTCGTGTCCTTTCTCAAATGTCTTTGCAAGTCTGAGTTATCCGCAAATACTAGACCACAATAATCGCATGATTCATATTTAAACATCTTAGTAGGTGGTATGTCATGTTTACTCCCGGTAAGAGGACGCTTGTAAGAAATGCCACGGACTGTAATTGGAATTTCAATGTGTTCATACATGTTCGATGTCTGCATGGTGTCTTGGTGGCAGTGGCAGTGGCAGTGTATTGGGCAAGCCCTTCGTTATAAACACTACTGACATTACTTGCGCATCCTGGTTACCAGAACACTTAAAACCATTCGGTTTGAGTCTACATTCACGAGGTGTGTGGGGTTTCAGGTCGACCAATAGATATCCATAATGGTCCTTTGTCGCATGGTCAAATTGACTCATGAAAACTTCCCCTTTGCCCGGGTACATTTGACGCGCTAATGTCATGACGTCTTGCTGATCAATTGGGTTTTCGAATAGGACCAAATAATGACAGTTTCTGCTCTGCGTTGCATCTTTACTGGAATACAATCCCTGATTAAAAGCGATAATGCTCGGATTCCTATGATCCTTCTGTAAACAGGTCTGTGATGCTTTGCCTCTTGTCTGCAGAGGACATGAGGTCATCCAACACAATGAGGTTCCTAATACCGATATCGAAAAATTAATCACATTCCATGTCAGGTGGTATGCCTTGTATACACTCCATGGGGGAACACAGTCCCCTGAATAAAGTCGTACAAGGGGAACACAGTCCCCTGAATAAAGTCGTACAGGGGGAACACAGTCCCCTGAATAAAGTCGTACAGGGGGAACACAGTCCCCTGAATAAAGTCGTACAGGGGTTGCCATCTCCGATACAGCCACACTATTCTTTGTGGGAATGGGGAAATGTACTAATTCTGTAACAGGTCCACGGTAAGACGAGTCTTAGGTGAAGGGGTGAAGAAGTTGAAGTGGTTCCGTTTGAATTGTAGGCATATTAGCTGATAGGAGCTGCATAGGAGGCTGATGCTGATGGTGGTTGTGGTGGCGAGGAATGCGCTACAGCGGAATGCTTAACCTTAAAATGACGCACCAACAGACAGGACACGTGGACATGTTGACTGTTCCTGGGTCTGACTACAAATGACGCTGATTTCAAAATATGTAGTTCATATAGGTATTACATGGCGAATTGAGGTTTCCGCTTCTTCCTCGAACTGCTGACTATTTTCAATCTTATGTTTCGTAACAGCCTGGACTTTGGCCACTTCCATGGCATGTCTGGCCTTTGCCTGCTCCACTATCTGCGTGGGTGCCGTGATCACGATTTTAGGTTGGTCCTTCGTCTTGACTTCTCGAGACTTTTTCCATTCGGGATCGTACAATTCGAGACACTGGTCCACACTGCACATGGTTTACCATCAACCTCCGCGTCGTAATCTGAACGCAGGGTCTAATTTCCCCTGGGCTTGCAACGTATAAAACCAGGTCCATTTCTCTACATCGGGGACGATTGCTGTTCCATATCGTTAAAACCAAAATCGGAACTGGTTCGAAATAAATGAAGCCGAATCATGATGGTGACACAATATAAATAAATTAAGTCTAGTTATACAGAAAGACTCGAACCCTGGACCTTCCGCTCTCCGGACCGACGCTCTAACCATAGATCAATTAGATAATGCATTTATTTTTAGATATGTGCACAGGAACATATCTATTTTTAGATATACATCCAAAGGTCATAATATACATCCTATTTTTTTTTAGACAGGATGAGCCATACTGACTTACCTCAATGGTCATCAAAGTAGGTCACAATGTCGTCTAGGTCACGTGACCTGCTCAGGAATGTGGGGCTATATAGGTTTTGTTGCAGCACATTATTTAACAGGAAACTCTCACAATGGTGGACATACAGAACAAATTCTCATTCCGAACGACTACATACATTCAATTTGTAAACACATACTAGAATTTCGTGTGTTTATTATTAAGCTGTATGGAGATGCTTGGTTGTAGGTCGTTTCTTGAGATCCTTGGAAAGTTTATCACATACATACATAGCATAGTTCTCAGTGGTTTTGCCAGACTCTGCCAAATGAACCACGCTCACAGCCAATTTTACATATCACGTAGTATGTCTAGCTGACTGCGTTATGGAAATTCATCACGTAAATGGTGATTCAAATTCGTGAAGCAACTGGCATGAAACGTGGTTACGTAAAACTATATACTTGCTTGAAAGACCGCCGATTCCGCGCGAGTAGAGGTGTGTGCCCACGCCATAATGTAATCTAATTAACTATCAGCTGACTATTCTAGTAGATTAATGCACATTTTTGCAAAACTTATATTCACTATTCAGCAAACCTGGGAGACCTTTGAGATCTAAAAACCAACATCAGATATCGATAGCTCTTTTACCAGCAGGACAACGAATGTCAACAGAACCCTCAGCAAAACAGGCAGTACTCTAGTATAGAATATGCATTACCAATGGATGTTAGTGATCTACAGACCTCAGCATATATTGAGATCCGAACTCTGGACCGTCCATGTCAACATGGCACACCACAGAGTGCTACTGGCTAGATGATATCTGGATAATTAGTGTTAGACAGATATATAATTTGATAGAGTGTTTGACCCTGGTATTGCATCGATGACCTCGTATTATTTATCTACCAACCACATCCGACTTCTTCAAGAATTCACTGGTGTCATGAATTTGTTGAACCATTATGTTCCACCAGATTACGTCGGTTGGATTCGTGTGCTGATAATTAGCAGTAACGACGTAAACATATATCTCGAAGAAAGAATGTATTGCACTCGGTTGGTAGGCCTATTTTAAAACGAAATAGCAATGTCTTCGGCTGCTATATGTTCTTAATACCACGGCACGATAGATGATAGATCAGATAGCCACACAAATGACATATTTCTGTCACCTGCTCCATGTCATGGTAATATCTCGTACTCATCGGGTTAGCCTGCATACCTTTTTTGAGTTCATTTAGTTCTCGATATCCTATCTGTTTGACGTATAGCTTGAATTTCAAATTCCTTCCAGTGAATCGTGACCCTGATAACATCACATCCCAATACCAGAACTACAAAATTAATACACCGATGGAATGTAATCGTCGTAGCGGGATTACACGTACAATCGCCGATTTGGTACTTTTTAATTTTACATTCATTTTGAAATTGACCTGTGTGATATCTATTTAAACTGTATCATTGACATGCACATTTATTCAACGAGTAATTATGGACCTGATAACAAACAAACAAAATAGTTATAGATGAAGAATGTATATAAAACAAATCATAAAGAAGTATTTCTAATATCCTATATTCCTTGCTTCAGGATAAACATCATCCTTATATTAAGTATACACATCTACAGGTAATTTCTCTCTCCTGAATAATTCATTCGTCTCAGTCTCTGGGAGTTGGTAAAACGCCATGGCAAATTCTATTGCCGCTAGCTATCTCCTAGAAATGAACAAATTATGTTTATTTTCATTTTAAACGTCAATCACTTCCTAATGACAACGCCCATTTCAATACTAGCTGTCCAATCAGAAATGAGATTGGTAGGCTATCAGCAAACCATTACCAGCAGTACCTGTTTGGTGCAGGTGCGTGAATTAAGTCCCGCGGTCTGACTGTTGAACGTTATTGGTCCCTGAATCCCAATCTGTTAGTTTAATAGCCATCTTAGAGCATGGATGTTTGTCACGGTTCACTTCTCCCAAATAAGGGCAGCAGTTGTTACACACTATGCCAAACCTGAATCACCCGCATATCTTCCACTCGGCTACCTTCGGGAAGTTGCTCGGATGGTTCCGTAACAATAGGTAACCCATTATAAGGCAATACGCGGGCTTTAAAATCAATTTAATAAAGAAACACATTATAACGCTGAAAAATATAATACTTTGTTGTTGATGTTATGATTCAGAACAATTTTAACATACAAACATAAATGTACCTTTTGGAATTTTGGGAAGTAAAAGACATTTTACTTGGTCCTTTCCTTTCTATGAGTTATCAATGTCTAGACCAGCATGATATATATCAATTATAAAATCAAAGACTTCGATGCCCAACAATCGTAGCTTAATAGTATAAGTGTGAGGTTAAATTAGCTACACCAGTTACATTGGACATATACCTTGTGATCACATGTTGCAACCAGTCCCCACTCAATATTGGCATGCGTCGATGTTCTCTTGTGTACCAACAATACCGCTGATAATACCAATGATAATACGCTGATAATTTTATCAGGAATCAATAACGTTGATTATGCAATGCGTACACAACAATGATAGATAACGTATATAACATATATAGCGCCTATTGACAGTTAACGCACTTTCACGATAATCAATACAGAGACGGAGATATCCAACAATAACCTCTCATTATAGTGGTGGCAGGCCAGTGATGACGTAATGTGCACTTGTGAACGAGTTTAACAGACCGAAACCAGTCAACTGGTCAATGTCGGGATACTACTGCACTGTAATTGTCTGTAAATGGTATTTATGCGGTATTTTCTTAAAGTGAACATATGCATTCATGCAAACATATCTCTCTCTCTCTCTCTCTCTCTCTCTCTCTCTCTCTCTCTCTCTCCGAGGCTCTCTCTCTCTATCTGCTTGTGTGCTTGAAGCCATGGGGTATATCATTAGAGTATGTGTTCAAGTACAAGTATATATTTATTACATTATATCTTGTTAGAGAGTAACGAACGTCATGTATTCTATATATATTATTACATTAATTCCTTGCGACAAGGGAACGTACGTCATGTTTCTGACATCAATTAGACGTGCCAAGTTAAGCATACTGAGTGCTGGTAGGCTACCTATCTCTGACAATATCTGCGCCCAGTGCATGAATGCTATTGATCCAATATTAAACTAGGCGATAGCCATTGTCGGATCATTAAACGGCTTCAAATAATGCATTGCTCTTAAAGACATTTATACAGCTTGCCTTTGTGTCCTTGGTGCCAGTAATTGTAGTGTATTCACAGGGGATATAGCTAATGTTAGATATTGAGAGGTGAGGAGGGTATATAGGCTGAGCTGACTGTCTATAGAATGGAAATTGAGACTAAATAGGGAGAGGATATGGATCAAATGATTACCCAACAAAAAATATATTAGAAAAAAAATGCTTATATGAACTGCTTATATGAACTGCTTATATATCCTTTAAATATGAATGTATAACATCATTAATGGCATCTTATATTTAAAATGTTTTAAAATTGACCTCTATTAATCGACAATACCCTGTCTGATATGTCCTTTTAAATCAAAATAACAAAATAGCCATTTCATACTCTCTTTTAATGAACCATACTGGTATTGCTAATAGAGGGTGAAAGGCACAGCACATAAAATGACATCAACTGACATGCCCGGCTAACTTCCGTTTGTCATGCTTAACCAAGTGTGATCTGACGTGTATTATAGAGTAGATGCATAACGACCACATTACTGCCCATCATATCACTGCCTTCTCTCTCTCTCTCTCTCTCTCTCTCTCTCTCTCTCTCTCTCTCTCTCTGTTGTCTACTTTGCCCAATGGGACTTGACTTCCGGTGTCATTGGTTGCCATGGTCAAGTACATGTAAGTCATGGTCGTGTATACTATCACGTGCATCTAACCATTAGTTATGCTGATATGAATACACTGACCATTCAAATTGATCACCTTGCTTAAATCTGTTCATGTAATAATGCATATACCGAACTAATTAATTCGCAAAAAAAAAGTATTAAAAACGATTCAACATTTGATTGGGGGGCATCCTTCAGGCATGCCAGAATCGAACAGCCAATACAGGTGATATTATTTTTGGCCAACATGTCAACCAATCCTATCTATGGAGACATACCGGCACTTTGATTGGTCCAAGATCGGAAATAATAAGCGGACCTGGCAATTGTAGTCTGGACTTGTCATATTAATGGGGGATTTCTGAAGGAAACAATTTCAAGCTTGAATGGCGCTGTGATCCGGAGGGGCTTTGGTGTCTTCTTTGTGGGGTCTAATCCCCTTTGTCGACTGATTTACACCCGGGTGTTTGGCCACGGGAACTTTCTACGGCTTATTATGTTTGCCAATCTAGCTAAAACATTTGTTTAGGGCCTGTGTTTTGTGAACAGTCTTATGCATTTTACATGAAGGAATAACGAGAGCACCGAAAGCAGCCAATACTCTTCATAACTGTGGCTTATGATTCGAAACACGTTTTCACGGCGTCTAATATCGACAAGGTTACGCAGTAATTCGAAACCAATTTGTCGGAATTACGTTTTTCACGAAACCATGTTAAATCAAGTACAAACAAAACTTGAAATTAATTCACGTGCTATTGCTTTATAAGTTAGTATAACTAAAGCCCAACCTTGCCAGAATCAAGGAACTCCAAAGAAAGTTAAATTTGATATAGTTCAGCAAAACTGTCTGGTCATGCCATGGTGCTGAACTGGCTTGGTAATAACTGCATAGCTTGTGAGAAGACTTTGTGGATCAGTTATTGTCTCCACGCTTGAACAGTCATCATGGTATTATTAGTTTAATTAGACGAACAACGCTTGTCTGATTTAACTACGTCCATGGAGAAAAGCATAGCCCGAGATAAGCAACTATTATAAATTGATGCATCGAGTTATTATGTTGCCGATGTAGGGCCTATGTGCACTCATTTTACATAATATACTTATGTTGAAAATCACGAAAATCCGTTCCTGGTACATTCAGGATTACTACAAATATCTACACAATATATTGGGTATATTTTCCGTATATCCCACTAGTTTTCAATATGTTCATAGTTTCATATGTTTAAATATGTATTGTTACGTAGCTTTATTGGTACCAGTAGTTGTTTTGACAGTGTTAGAGTGATTAGAGTTATCTCCCTTAGTATATTATACTATAGAAAATTGAGATACTACAGTACACTACCTACTGATTATTCTGGTTTTACCGGAAATGTAAACTGCAATGGAATTTTACTTATCCTACAACGGTGAAAACATATTTGGAGGTAATTTTAGCTCCATAATCTCTTTAATCTCCATTCTCTACGATACTCTCACATTCCGTGAATTGATCTGGAAATAGTACTCGTATATTGTTTGTGATGAGTGTAAAAGTGCTATTGTTACTGACTTGCTGTAGTCTAGAGCAAATGTAAAATTCACATAGACAATTGCCATGCATCATGATGCATAATATTGATAGTGATTAAAATCTTGATTCGACGATATTTCCTTAATTTGCTGTAAATATTAACTCTCTAGCAGCCTGAAATTAATCAAGAAGAGTATAATCTTTTATGAATAACTCTAATAGGAAGCTTCGTGCGACACGTCCATAATTAACATAACACCTTTCTTTGATCCTGGTAGCAGTCTCTGTGTGTATTACATAATCAGGGCACACCGAGAGAGCCATTCACAATTGAAACCGAATTCAATCTCACTGCAGGAGTTGTATGTCCCTGTCTGAGGTCTCGCCAAATTACGCGAGGCCAGGTTCGTCACTTCAGCATGTGGTCAATAAACAGCCTCCAATGATTCGCTATGCTTTACGAGCTTTTATATCCCAATCTACTACACCGTGGAATCAGAGGACACCCGAGACTGGATGAATTGGCGATATCACCCTGGCAAATTTCAGACTGTAATTAGAGCTTTTATTTGTCTGCTTGTGATAGTTTTGGTGGTATTAGCGATCAGCTTGTCAGACCCGATCACGTTTCTGGCGACTAGTTATTAATTACAATACCTACCCGATTGCCGGGGTTATTTACAACAAATAAATATAGGGTTTTCACTTCGTTCCCATCTGTCATCCAAATGGTTATAATGGCGACCGGAGCGTAACAATGGCGGCTCTCAGAACGTGTTAGGAAAGACATTGTCAGAGCTTGATCTCATAGAGATTGCTCTACCGCTATTATTGTAAGTAGTTCAAGCTTGGCCCATTAAGTCCGGAATCACCCTGCTGAATGGTGTCCGGGAACAATCTGGGGTGGACATACTCGGAGTTGACCGGTAACGTTACAGCGACTGTCTAGGGCAGATCATTCGTCATCTCTAAACAACTGGTTAACAATCAGAAGCCTTCTGTGCAGTTGGCGGCCTCTATTTAAGTAATAACAGTGATGGCCATATTGGCTTAGCTAGGAGCATCAACAGTCAGTTCAGTAAAAATACAACGGCCAAAGGTGGACAACTGCACATGTCAGAGTGGCATGGGGTTAAGCTTTCTGTGTACACAGGATACCACATACATGCATAGGCTTAAACAATACACTACTATATAGGCTATATGTTGGTTCTTTTCACCAGCATAACTCAACTTTCAGCATGTAACTGGAATATTCTAGAGTTTACGTATAGCATGTAGAATAAAGTGGATATAATCATGTATTGCCTCACAAATTACTGATGTATTGGATTCTTAAAAACCTATACAGTCTATGTTACCTCTTACACGAAAAATATTGGATTATACCCATATGTAGTGAACGACATTGCCGTCCGAGCGGCGAGTGTAAGAGTTAAAGCGGAAGTACAGCGCACGGAATGACGGGAAATCGATCAAAATATCTTACACATAAGAATGCTCATGTATTTCACTCAATCATGATTACGTGTGTGAGTAATTTAGCATCGGCATACCACGTATTTTTTTTAATGCACTTACTTTTGATGTTTCTGTATTTCTTGAAAACCAGTTTATCAAACTACGTGTACAACCGGTATTTGTAGTTTTATGTAAAGGTATCATTCAAGTCCGTTAAAGGTTCATTTTCATTTGGTACAATGCCATGTATAGTATCAAAATGTGTACGTATTTATGTGTTAATGTTATAATGTCCACGTTATTTTCACACTAACTCATTACTATAGTAACATCATAGTCTGTCCACACGTCATTATACTCAAGGAATACAATACAATATTATCACTTAATATAAACAATTTGGCACCATAATCATTAGTCTCGATGTGAACCGAACACAAAGGACTTTGTGCAGTCAATTTAAAGATTTGTGCAGTGGGAGGCTCGTGGCAGGCGGGGTATCGACGTGGCAACTGCAGCTCTTAGTGGCCACTTTCTCCCATTCTTTTCGCTGGAGAAGCCAGAACAATGAGAACACCCGGCTCAAAGTGTCATCTCTTACTCGCCGTCTACGCTGCACACGCTCGCACACGTGACCAAGAACATGCATGCTGCTACTGCGCATGTCACGTGTACGTCACGTGTCAAAGCGGCGGCGCAGTGGTCGTGTTGTATAGATGTCGAGCCGTCTATACCGGTTGCACGGATTCATTACATTAGCGTAAAGCCATACGGACTAATTTGGCTGAAAATTTCCGTAAATGCAGGTATCCGGGCACTACACATTCTGTCAGCTCACTCCGACATCGAGCTGTGCGCTAGTCACGTGACATCACGGCGCGGCATGTGCTGAATTATTCATCCCGCACAAAATAAGAAATACTTTATGGTTGGCTGGCTCCTTTATCTGACTAGAATTGTCTTGTTTTCATTGAGAAAGTGTGCAGCCGGCCGTATTCCGCACGTCCATTTCAACAATACGTGATTAATATTAATCTATGGTTGCTGAATCAGAGAACATCTTAATAAAATTGAGAACTAATCGCATCGATGGCAGCAGAGGTTTGTCTGCACCAGCCTGCATATCAGGATGGATTATGTAAATTCGGTCTATTTAGGACTAGAATCAAATTCATGCAACGTCTTGAGTAATATTTTGTAGTATCCTTGTTCTTATATCCAATTATATTTTGAAAATGTGTTTAATAACTTGAAATAAATGAATGTGATAAGCAGGTACACATTGCCATTGGAAGTATATATATAAATTATAGTGAGCTCAATTAAAATATAATATACTAAAGTTAATATGCTCATTTCCGTTTCTTTCAAAAATCAAGATAATATTATGTCTATAAAGAATGACAGTTAGATTACTTCTTGTCAAATTTATCTTGCTTAGACCTGTTGATATTTAGTCCCTCTTAATGGCCTAGCATTAGTATACAGAGCAATGCTCACCATCTGCTCTGACTTGGTTGGATTTATATTAATATTAAAGAATGTTTACTTATTTAGAATTGGAATTAATTAATTAATTAATTAACTACCCCAATCTCAATTTCTGACTTCTTCAGGAAACGAAGGTACAACAATTCAATCAAATTAAATCCCACATTTCACGTCGATGAAGACAATACCATTGGGCGGTGGTCGCATTCAGTTGGCACCATTTACAAGTATTTTTCCGAGTGATCTGTAAAAGAAAATGTGTTTTAATGCTTCCCTTGTTGAGGATGAATCGGAACACCGCCGTGCAGATGGTTCCCGTCGCCAACACTCAAGGGTGGATAACTACAGGACATTACAATAGCGGACCGTCATTAACCCATTGGGGCTAATTAATAACAAACACAGAAGAGCTGCAACGATCGGGTATCGCTTGTTACAGTAACAGAAGGTCGTTAGGTGGCTATTTATTTGCATTTTTTATGTAGGCCTACATTTGAATGGTCATTTATTCACATCAGAATAATTCAGAATACAATATAATGACGACCTGATATATGCATCTGTAGATGTACACTACACCAGCTCGGCATCCGTGGTGCATGACATTAAAGCATGCTTAAGCTTTTGTGTAACCATTACTTCATGAAACAAGATAACTTCCTGGTAAATCTTTCACGATGGACATCAAATCTATTTCTAAACCAGTCTGTATTTTCTAACGAGTACAGATAAGCCAAAGAAAAGCGCCACTGTTATGGAATTAATGTCTGCATATGATGACAATATTAGGTGTTTAGGAATGATGTCATAGGGGCGAGTGGTAGCGCAGTGGTAGAACAGTTGGACTTCGGAGCCAAGGTTCCAGGTTCAAATCCCTCCCCGGGGGCCCGGCATCAATGTTCGCGAAAGTTACCTTTCTGACGCGATATTGA
>JAUTBT010029517.1:0-19128 GCA_032361225.1 Lepetodrilus schrolli
TCTCTCACCCCCTCTCTCTCTCTCTCTCTCTCTCTCTCTCTCTCTCTCTCTCTCTCTCTCTCTCTCCCTCTCTCCACATCATGGTTGACATCGTACTGCTGTTGACATCACAGGGTGGGCACTCCTGGCTCAGGAAGTGACTACGCCTCATTGCTACAGCAGACAGGCGTCACATCTGTGGATCTCACCCACACGTTTAATATGGTAAGTGCTCTAATATAATAACTCGGAAGGTCAAGTGTCAAATAACCCGGTAGGTCAAGTGTCAAACAATTGACCTTAACACTTCCACGCTCCATCATCCTCTGCCCGACAGGGCAATCAGCTTGAAATCTCTTCGCCCCACTATGATGACCATGGATACTACGAACCGTCGGTAGAGGGCGGGTGACTTTCACTTGCTACGTTCTCATTTGCTGTTGAACTCGCATTTAAATTCCCTTTCAGACGAAATACTCCATCCCTCTTTACCCGTTATATCACTCGATATACGAAACATTCTACATCGTGAAGAAAATAATTGATCCTGATTTTGAGGTAAGTATCGCGTTTTATGCGAAACATATACTCGAGTTAAACTTTTTATTATATTTTATTTGCAGGATTTCGTTTAACTCTGGGCATTCTTTTTCGATCTTTTAAATGATTTTTTTTGGGGTGTAAAGTTTCGACGATATGTCTTAGACAAGGATTACCTCTCAAACACAAACCATTTCACGAAAGAGTCGTACAGTAGTCCTGGCATACATCTGACGCTCAGATATTTGGACAGTCGCTACTCGGCTTCGTTTCCAAAATGATGTCAAACAGTTTAGGGAAGGAAACGAGATCTGATTTTAATGAGATCAGCATGCCTGATGCCCATTTATCGTCTTTACTTATCGATGTATGGTAATTGACGCTAAAACCCCAATTCAAACACAGATAAACTGTTCTCTATTTCAAGGCACACCGAACAGTCGCCAGAGTGGCCACGGAGATGGTTAGGTCGCTGTCAGACTCGGCCATCTTGCCATTGGGCGCCATTGACTACGCCCTGGCCCTTAACAGATACAAGACGACCTTACAGCATGACGTCGGAGCTATCATGGAGGACGTGGTCAACATTGGTCAGCGGAACCGAAACAGACCATGCATACTACTACTACTACTACTACTACTACTACTACTACTACTACTACTATTACTACAATTACTACTATTACTACTACTACTACTACAATTACTACTCCTACTACTACTACTACTACTACTACTATTACTACTACTACTACTACTATTACTACTACTACTACTACTATTACTACTACTACTACTACTATTACTACTACTATTACTACTACTACTACTACTGCTGCTGCTACTACTACTACTAAAAAAAATATAATAATAATGACAATATTACTAATGACAATAATACTACTACTAAAAATAAATATAACAATAATAATAATAACTATGCATGTACATGTATTTAGTAGTAATATTTATTCAATAGCATTGTTAACGTCTTTAATCTCTTATATCGCCACATATATTATGTATATTGACATCCGTCTTGAATTTAATTATATATTTATTTATATCATCTTCTTATGTATTAATATATCATCTATCGCATTAATAAGTTATCTTTATCAAGATCAATTACTTTAAGAAGTTCTAAAATGGTGGTCTGCCGCTTTACAAGGGTCAGGATGAACTCATAACTGATATAAAACTGTATGTGCGCAGTGTTAGATTACATAACACTCATAATTAACTACAGTATCAGTCTAAGTCATAGCCAATCGTTTGACAGATAAACTTATGTTATGTGATACTAGTAGTTCTACGCATATCGTTTTAAAAGAATAAATTACTAATATCCCAGAAAAGAGAATAAACGGTTTTTTTTTTTTAAATCGCTACATATACATACTAATTATCATAGAAATACGATACAACATGAATACTTGTCACTTGACACGAACAAGCCATGTTTTTTTCAAAGTAATTTACTAAAACGCTCGTTTTTACAACGGAAATACAACTACGTGACAACGCAAAACGTGACAACTTACTAACAGTTTAGTTGACAAGACATGAACACCTCTTCAATGCAGATATTCTGTGTATGTATGCTTGGACTTTTCACTAGTGGATATACTCTTGTAAATAAAAGTGCCAAGATAAATTGTATGCCATCAAATCCCGAACTGGAACTCGCTGTGTTGTGATGCATACACAATATCAGCATTCTCTGCACAGTTTGCGAGTCGGGGGATTCGAGGGGGAGGGGTATGTGGTATTTCTGTTTGCAATATACACCACTTCCTAGAGTAGTTTTCTCTGGTAGGAGGAGAGATATGCATGTGTATACACAAAGCTGATTTCATCATGCACTAAGCTCGCGTTGACATGCTACCATCTACAGCCTCATGAATATGCAAGATGTAGCCCCAATCGCGCATAATTAATGAAGTCCCCCTAGTGAGTGCTTACGATGTTTTGTAGAATACTACATGTAGGAGCTTGAAACTTTGGAAATCTGATTTGGATATTGGAATGACTGTTAAAAGTGCAGGTTTAGATGAGGAAAATATAGACCAGACGTGCTTTATAAACACGCGTAGTTAGTCTGATATAGTATTTCTTGTCATCAACTTTAAATAAAGCGTGTTGCTGAAGAGACATTTAATAATCAACACCGACAACAATTTAATAAACATGATTAATTATCCCCGTTATCTCACCATTGTAAATTGCATGTGCAGTATTACTATTTTATAGTGTTATTTTGTATTTAGTATATTTCGATAATTATTTAAACGAATAAATATTCTATTTCGCCTCATCCATAAAGACAAAATGAATAGTTTTCAATCAGATGCATGTAGGTGGAAATGAACGTGATGTCTTGTATGTGCAGCATGGACAACACTTGCAGAGGTAATTGTATACTTGTGATTATTGCCAGCATTTAAATAATACGACCAAAACAATGGTGACCTTTGCGATAAAAAGTCTTAAACATGTATATGATTGTATTAAAACAATAATATGATAACCACTTATAAAAATCTAAACTCACTCGACATTAATAATCTGATTTAGGTTATTTTTCTTCAGGTGTCATGCTTCACATAAAATGCATCATCTACATTAAAGTCCGTAAAGTGGCTCAAGGTAATCTGTGAATAGGTCAAAGATCACTAATGATATGTTCTGATACAACTACATGTTTTCCAGACACATATGTTTGTTTCCCCAGATAATTTTACTGGTTTAGAGATATGTTGTTTCTTTTCCTAATTAATTATACCTACCGTCTGCCGATGTCTCCTAAACCTCTGTTAAAATGGCGGTCCACGGTGAAAGGAGCGGATCAGTCTATATTTAGAACAGTCATGGCCCCGAGATTATGAAACTTTTTGAGTACAATTTCATGGTAAAGTTCAAATTGTATATGGGGATTTGTGAACAAAACCTTGAATTAAACAACAGTTTGTGATAAAAAAAAATGTTTCGTAATCTCGGGGCCTATTGTTGTATATAGAATAGATTAGTATTGTCATTGGCGAAGCTGCTTCATATTTCTTTATGTAGATTCCCACTCTAACCCCCATATATTCCCTTATAAATACTATGTACAAAAATATATTTTAAAACAATGTAATATTGCATGCAAAGATGATCTTGCCACGAAGAAAGATTAACTTAAACCGCATATGACATCTATTCTGACTGAGTATCACGTATATTGCGTGACTATGACAAAGTTATCAAATAGCTTTGAATTAATTCGTCATAAAAGTCAAATGAAGAACTATGATTTCAATATATATATATATATCAGAGATTTGCCCATCGGCGAAATTACTGTATATTGGAACCTACCCTAAAATATTGTTTGTGTGTGTGTGTGTGTGTGTGTGTGTGTGTGTGTGCGCGCGCGCGTATGTGTAAAATATCCCTGATAATGTCAGCATTGCAGATGTGTGCTGTTCGCCAGAACCCAGAGGTCCTAATCTATAATTATAAGCCACAGATTCGTAGGGTTTACGAGCCCGAGGGTTAAAGGTGAAGCTCCATACAACTAATGTATAGATGTCGCTCTCGACGCAGAGTCAGTCAGTGCTCCGCGGAAACCCGAGAAGTGACATTGCTATGTCTCAGATAATGAAGTAGGAGGAATATTCAAGACCTACAGTTGACAATGTTTACACATACAAGTATATGTTTTAATACTATGACTTATTATTTAGCTTCTGTTAACAATATCACGAAACCGTTTGGTAGCCATTGAAATATGTCATTTGACTTGTAGGCTACATGTTTACCTGAGAAGGATAATCACCAGATAATTCTTTCTTGAAAATTTACTTTCCACGTTGGTTAATTAAGATTGTGAACATCTTTTCCGGAACGAAAGTTGTGTTGTATTGTATTATATTGTATTGTATTATGTTGTGTTGTATTGTGTTGTATTGTATTGTACTTTACTGTACTGTACTGTATTGTATTGTATTGTACTGTACTGTACTGTACTGTACTGTACTGTACTGCATTGTATTGTATTGTACTGTATTATATTGTACTGTACTGTACAGTATTGCATTGTATTGCACTATACTGTACTGTATTGTATTGTACTGTACTGTACTGTACTGTATTGTATTGTATTGTACTATACTGTATTGTATTGTATTGTACTGTACTGTATTGTGTATTGTATTGTACTGTATTGTATTGTACTGTATTGCATTGTATTGTATTGTATTAGGGTGTCGGTAATCAGCTCATCCTACAAAGAAACGTGTACTTGTCAAGTGAGCTTATCTCGTTTAAAATATGTGGACTTTTTTCTGCTTAGAATGGCGTCTTAAGTAATTGCTCTTTTCTATTTCGTTAATTGTACGGTGAATCCAAATACATTGAAGAAAAGGAAACTCCCATTAAAACACTGTATATCAGTCAAAATTGTTTTGTGTTTCCTTTCTGTTTGAAAACATATGGGTTGTCAAGAGAGAAGATGATATACTGTATACATATGAAATATATATCAGAAATAAAGATTCAACCGGTAAGATAATTATATACAGTTTGGTTTCCTCTTTTGCTCTCAAATTTCATGAAATTATAGTTGCAATATGATAATATAAAAAGAAGAAAAATAGAAACGCGTAATTTAACCTTCCCACATGCAGAGGAATTTCCTGTCTTGAATATGAACAGGAGAGTCTAGATTACCTCCCCTCCCCCCCCCCCCTCCCCCCCACACACACGCACACACACACCTCCATCACATCCCACGTGATACTTCCACGAGGTAAAATATTCATCTGTGCATGTTCTGAATGTATACCGTACAATAATGAGGGGTCTTGAAAGCAGGATATAGTCGCACAATGCTTTGGAGCTTGACTGTACAATGAATCTACAATCTCACATTACAATTCATGTCGTTAGGTCACGGCACTTACATCTTTCGTTTTCGATGTAAGTTAGACACACTGAATGCAACTAAACGTAACCGTTTAGAAAGAACCCCTTCTCTGGATATGTGTAGACTATATTGATGATAGTTCGCTTACTTATTTGGAAATTTGGTTCATCGTTATGAAATGGATGTGAAATTATATATACGTCCGCCATAGCATTAATGATGTGTGTGAATATGCTTTTACCAGAAACGTACTCGGTATGTGTGTAAATGGAATGTTACCAGTTATATACTGAAGGTGTGTGTTGCAAGAGAGGGTGTGTGTTGCATTCTCATGATGTGTGCAGACATTATGTTTCCTGGCCTCGAGATTACGAAACTATTTTGAGTACGATTCCATGCTCAACTCAAGTTTTGTTCACATATCCCCATATAAAAATTGAGTTTGAACATGAAATCGTACTCAAGATGTTTCGTAATCTCTGGGCCAGAGAAATACATTAACCCTCTCACTGCTGGATTAGACACAAGCACTGCTCTTTAGGACATCTCCGGTTGCCTCCAGCATGGATAGGGTTAGTGATGTGTAGTCATGCTACCAGAGAAGCATACTCACGGTGTATGCTACCAGGAATATCTTCATGTGGATGGACATAATGTTACCAATATAATTAAACTGTGTGAACGTCGTGTTGCCATTAACATGTTTAGGATGTGTACAAGTGTTACCAGTAACATATTGATATGGATAAAATATTAAGAAAACAGTCATATGCATTTTGTATTCTGTTATTAAGCGCCTTACGTAACAGTAAATAATTTATATGTGACACCTATTGTTAGCAAGTGTGTAATATTATATACTACTCTCGATATACTAGTATTCATTACAAATCAGAAAGGTAGATAAGGAGATAGGTGTATACAGAGACGCCCAATGAGGGAATATACATGACAGTACAGTTAAACAATGTCTTGCCATTTATATAACCGAGAATGCTCCCATACATTGTATTTGCAAACGGTCATAACATGTTCATGCAATTAATGTATTTTCCTTGCAAAAATATATAGCGGGAACTATATCGTGAGGTGGAAAAAACACGGGTAGTTTGACATTTATTTCGCAATAATTTAGAAGACTTGAATATAGGCCTAGGTATTTGTTATTTCATGAAACATATATTGTGTACATATTCAAAATGAATCGGCTTCACACATGTATATGCAAGCATTACGACGTCAATGGAAACGTTGACCTTTTCTTTCATACGTCCTACTGAACTGTGGAATCAAAAGCAGTTTGATTTGGTTATACTAAATAAAGCTATGCAACATTAAGACAACAACAAGGAATATAGTCCCAGTAGTCAATATTATCAGTTACATACAAAAAAACAACACTTATGCACAAATACACACAAACTACGCACGACTATATGCAATGTTAAGGTAACATGTTTACTCCGACATCGCACGGATCCTATCACCCGCCATTTGATAAACGTTTCTACGCTTTCGATGAACGCTACTTAAAAGGTTCGCTGCGTAATCAAGGGGTAATTAATTAACCATCATTTATAAACACATTGACCTGTTGACGAACCATAAACATACTACATGCACTCGCTGACATGAAATGTATAGCAAAAATTATTATATCTGTATATATTTTAATATTTAAAGATATCTTTAACATTATCTGACAAGTTGGCACGGATCTAGCAAGGTGTGTATACATCTCGTGAGATCAAAAGTGGATCTGTATACGTTTTGACACTAACACGGTGCGTCACCTATACTAGTATACTACAAGGGGTCATTTGGAGCGAACTTGAAGTACAGTATGTACCTCGGTCACGTGACCACAGGAAGAATACCAAACTACTGTTTTGAGTGTTACATTTTAGTGTTATTATTTAATTTATTTATTTTATATTGTATTTTCTTTAAAACATTTAAATTTTTTATTTATGTTATTATTTTTTATATGATTTATTTTCTTTTATTTAGTTCTCTTTCTTTCTTTAAAAAAAAGTGTTATTTTAGTATGTTTTACTTTACTTTATTTTACTTTATTGTACTATATTTTTGTTCTAATTACCAGCATTACAGATTTTTTTTAATGAAATATAAATTTATCGTTAGGATTTTTTAAAAAGTATGGCTAAGAATGAATGATACATACGCTTTTTACTGATTTGTATCGGTTTCGTCTATTTTATCATAATCAGGCGTATGACTTTCCTTTGCAATCATATACCAGTGTATGTAAGCTAGAAGGTATAGCTGAAATCAAATTACATGAGATTTAAAATAAGAACTATCAGTTAACCGAAATGCATATTTATGTATTGGTTTAATTCATATACGTCTGAAGAATAAAGCAGGATTAATTAAATACTAATGAAAACCATATCGAAATGGTCGAGTGTTAAATATATCACGTAATTCATTTCATTAATCGGAAACAAATGTGACACCTAACCGTATACGTGGATACCTTCGCTCGTATTGAATACAATGTATACTATGTTTAATTCAACAAGTTAAAATCATAATATGATTTTTTTTTAAATACATTAAATAGCATAGTATTTAAATGGCATAGCATGCGTTAAATAAACAGTAAACAGAATCAAACAATTCGTATATTTATTCTGCAGGTTAAATTTTTTCAAAACAAGTTAGCTGTCTCAAGAGCCATTTAATCTATCACGATCAAGATATGATTAATGTGTGACATTTACAAACTATAAAATATAAGTTCAACTCTCATGCAAACGAATGCCAATCATACCACACAGCAAAGGAAATGTTTGACAGAATAATGTAACACTGGCTTGTTAAGCAACGTCGGTTGTCAACAACCCTGAGTTCGCACTACTATATCACGGTGTCACGACACCATTTGTCCAGGACTGTCAAACACATAGCTTTCTGTGGAACAGTAGGCTTTAAATGATCCTGTACCTTGCCAAGCTACAAATACTGAGCCAGGTACTGAATTCGGAGAGGTACTGAGTTATATACAGGACAAGGTATTGAATCCTGTACATGACGAGATACTGAATGCTGTTCTGGGCGAGATACTAAATCTTGTACAAGACGAGGTATTGAATCCTGTACATGACGAGGTACTATATCCTGTACAGGACGAGGTACCGAATCCTGTACAAGACGAGACACTATATCATGCGCAGGACAAGATACTGAATCCTGTACAAGACTGAATCCTATACATGACGAGGTACTATATCCTGCACAGGACGAGGTCTTAAATCCTGTACAAGATGAGGTATTGAATCCTGTACATGACGAGGTACTATATCATGCACAGGACGAGATACTGAATCCTGTACAAGACGAGGTATTGAATCATGTACATTACGAGGTACTATATCATGCACAGGACGAGATATTGAATCCTGTACAAGACGAGGTATTGAATCATGTACATTACGAGGTACTATATCATGCACAGGACGAGATACTGAATCCTGTACAAGACGAGGTATTGAATCCTGTACACGACGAGGTACTATATCATGCACAGGACGAAGCACAGAAAGCTGTTCTGGACGAGGTACTAAATCCTATACTGGACGACGTACTGAATCGTATACACAGGTACTAAATCCTGTACTTGGCGAGGTACTGAACCCTGTACTTGGCGAGGCACTGTTTCCTGTATTGGACGAAGTACTGCATCCTGTACTATTACTACTACTACTGCTACTACTACTACCACTACAACGTTTGTTTGTTGTTTTTTTTAGGTTTTATTTAGAGCCGCTTTCAAGATTCTTTCACTTATGTCACGGGTTGTCAGTTTAAGGCAGGAGACCCGCAACATCCGTAGGCTGCGAGCAGCGGCTGGTACTGACAGACCAAGAATCATATTAACATCGCGTCAAAAAATGTAACTATCGCAAACCTTTACGTCGGGCTCCCGAGACGGGATTTGAGTCTGAACCTTTGGCTCCGAAACTACTACTACAACAACAACTACTACTACTACTACTACTACTACTACAACAACTACTACTACTACTACTACTACTACAACAACAACTACTACTACTACTACTACTACAACAACTACTACTACTACTACTACTACTACTACAACAACTACTACTACTACTACTACTACAACAACTACTACTACTACTACTACAACAACTACTACTACTACTACTACTATTATTATATAGCGCATCACAGTAGATATCTGTAAATGGAGGTGGTACAAACCAGGAAGGGTGGGGTGTGGTGGGTTAGTGGGGGTGGAGGTGGTGGTGGTGGGGGTGGGGGGTGCGGGTGCGTATTGGGGTGGTGCCATACTGATGTAGCTTTGGATTTTTCCGTTGACTACAAATTTGTTTGAAAAACTGTATGAATACCCGTTGAGTATCGTATTTTCAACTGCACACAAGTCAGCCTTTATCGTTAATTTATTTTTGCGTTATTCCGAGTATTACATCCAAAACAACTACATCTGTATATCTATAGACATTGCAGACTGGTGCCAATATGTTGCTCTTAAGTCGCTAGGAAAACAGTAGATTTAAGCAGTTAACATACGACAGCAATTATGCCAATTATCCATTCGTTTTACATCTTGTACTGGAAATTATCTGAGATCTAAGACAGGAAAGTACTAAAGATCCGCTGCTGACGTTATGAGAACTAACTAATTATACGTAGACATTCATCTCAGGGTTATGCAGAGGGAATAAAAACGTTTAGCATTTGTCTCGCGGTAAATAGTATTACTGACATCTGCATGTCATTGGCCAAATTTGTTCATAATCCCTCTGACAAATCCTTGCAGTTTCACATTTCAAAATGTGACACTCTTTCTCATCATCTCGTGTACAGCCTTGTTAGTTTTATTAAGGCACGCCATGAATAAGAATAAATATAAGAATTCTTAGTTGTTCATTTATACATACATACATATATGCAAAAATATACATTCATATTTACAGAGATGTGATCCTTATATAAATATGTATGTTGTGTGCACACCCATTACATATAAATTTACTTTATTATTTTTATATTAACGATGCTATCTGATTTTCATGAATGATTACATGAGTTTGTTCTTACTACGATACATATTTCAGAGTTTAAATAAATGTTAAGCCAAATATATTATAATTAAATTATTCAGAAAGAAACACGTATTGAAGAATGTTAATTTAAATTCATGATAAAAGGAAAAAAAATATATATCAGAATTACTAACATTGTCCAAGGAATGAACATATTTTAATGGAAAATATATACAAATACTTTGCAATTTTACACATGTATGGGTATGTCGTGAATTCGAGTTCTTATTTATATACTTTTAGCATAATGGAAATAATTTTTAAAAATCTCACTCTCTCCTTAATATCATGGCTTTGAAACAAATTATTTGAGAGTGATCTCCTCCCAATAACGCGAATCTTTCCAGATTACGGACCCAGTGTACATCTTAATTTGCTCTGGTAGACTAAGTGACACATTACAACATTATGAAGCGAAACATATCCAATACACGAATCTTTCCAGATTACGGACCCGGTGTACATCTTAATTTGCTCTGGTAGACTAAGTGACACATGAAGCAAAACATATCCAATACACGAATTTACTTTTGATATTAAATGACTCATGAAATGACGCAGTTAACATACGTAGATGCCAATGCAATTGATACAAAACAACATGGTGCACATGAACGTCGGCACACCGATTACACTCACTAGCATTCTAGAACGAGTATATAAAAATGAGGATAAATTACAATCTACGTTCCTTAGGAAACAGCAGTTACATGAAGCCGACAGCTTTGGTTAATTATGCCGATTGAATTCTCATTCTATCACGTGACCAGAAGACGACTGCAGAAGAGGGGCAAACATGAGAATTTCGTGTGTGGATTCCGTATAAACAAGCGCCGATAATACAGCAGTAATTATATCTAATACACCTGGCATAACCTGAGAATTAGTGTGTGAAACAGACACTCATTCCTGGTGCCGACAGTCTGCCGTTAGTTTCGTACACGAAGAAGTAAAGCTATACTTTCTTCTTAAGATATGGTCATCGTGTAATTGGCACCAACGGTAATATTTATGCTTAATGTTTTGCACGTGCATTGGTACATTCCTAGTTGGATATGCATATTTAATGTTATGTTTGATTAGTCTTTGTATAAGTGGCACGACTACTTATTAAATATTCACGAACGCCGATAGAACATCAGGGAGCTGATTCTTCATTTGTCAATATTTACTAGTAATTCATTCCAATTTCCGATGAATATTAATAACCTATACAACAGAAGTATATGTAACTACATGTAACTGTGTGGGAGAATGTATCGTCTCTCTCTCTCTATATATATATCTCTCTCTCTCTCTCTCTATATATATATATATATATATATATATATATATCTTTCTCTCTCTATCTCTCTATCTCTTTCTCTCTCCATTCTCATCCATTCTCTCTCTTCTCTTTCTCTTTCTCTCTCCATTCTCATCCATTCTCTCTCTTCTCTTTCTCTTTCTCTTCCACTATTCTCTCTCCCTTCTCGCCGACTCTCTATCTCTCTCCCTCTATCTCTCTCCCTCTCTCTGTCTCTCCCTCCCTCATTTCTTCTCCCCCTCAATCGCTAGGCATGTATTTATACATACATACATACCTACTGAGTACTGTATACATGACACTAATTAGGTAATGCTATCACGACGAGTGCTGTATGTACATGATACCCACTGAACATATACGTCAATAGTTTCGATATACTAACATTCTTGTACAAACCGTGCAAATCTATCCTCATTCTCTTCTCGCCTTGGTCAACCTGCTCTGGGAGTGACACCGTTTGAAATACATACAACTAATTACAGAAATATGCCTGGTGCATACTTTAGGCGCAAACGAAGCCAACAACATTTAACATGCGTTTGTTATCAAATCGTCTATGGAATGTTTCATGCGCAATTAATGAGAAACATACAAATTGATTATATAGATATCAAGACATTTTAATCTCTGAGAAGATTTTGATAGAGGGGCTGAACCGTAATAAGATGGATACTTGGTAATCTCTCATGTACTTGGAAGCATGGGTTTTACGCCAGCCGGATAAGTGATAGGGAATCAAACGCGAGGTGTACCAATCGCACCAAATACTCTAGGGCAAGCGAGTTTAATTGATGTCTATTTCTCCGGTGTCAATTTCGTCAGCTATAGTACTATGATATCAACACGTATATTGATATTCCAGTTTTAATTCCTAATTATAATCGCTGTGTGTATGTGTATAACGATTCAGTTTGAATATCTGCACCGAAATTGTACTCTCAGATGTTGGTTCATATAAATGCAATGAGCATCGAATTGGCAAGCTATTAAACTGGCAAGGTCATCAGGTGAAAGGTATCAAAGGTTAATACATATTCTGAAACAACTATATTTCCCCGACAGATATATAGATTGTTTTAAATCAGTTATACTGATCTAGAAATATAATGTATTTTCTAATTAATTATACCTGACAATGGTGAGCGCCGTTCTGACACGTCAGTTTTAAGTGTGAATTCCCTCCCAATGTCTCATAATCATTTGTATCCACAATAAAATAGCGGTCATTCTCAATGCAGCGTCATATAATTTTTGTAGATTATTTTCAAATTTCTTCCTAATAATAGTAATATTGTGTAATAATGGTCTTGCCAATCAAACTAGGTTTTTCTTTTTCAAGTATTGACATTACCGTGAATTATTTTATAAGGAACTAAAACATGTACAATGAAATCAAAACGATGACATTCCAACTTCGGCATGGCTGTGACTAGCGCAGTTCCACAGGAAATTTACCAAATCGGATTAATTGATAAGCTGACATTGTTGTGTTTAGAAAACGTGTGCTCGAGACATTTCAATATTTGTTTGCAATTGATTCCGCGCACTCAAATTTAAGTTAATTTCTCACAAACTCGAGAATTATTTCGAATGGCTCAGGAGCAGTCCCACGGAAATGAAGTTGATTTCCAACAAGAGTTCATTTGTTCATTTATGTCCACTTGTTCTTGTAGTCTTATTTCTTGACCACAAGCGTTTGCATGGTTTACTTTCAACTGACAAAACAAAGTATTTCCCACGACCAGATGGTGAAATTAATCGATAATAGCCTAGATTTTATTTGACGCCTAAGCTAACCTCTATAAGAGCAGTCTATCTATATTTCCATGATATCAGTAATAGTATTACACTTCGTCCTAATTGTAATAATACTTTTCATAATATTTGCATTTTCATAGGAAAATATGATATTAAAAAAAAAACAACGTAAAATGGACAAGTACAGAGCTCGTACGATGACCGTAACAGTGCAAATTTTAACAACGAGCCTTTCCTTTAACCATGCCAGTAGTATACAATATATGAAAGTGTAAAACTGACAAAGATAATATATTGTAATAAAAGTTGCGAATATTATTACAATGTGCTTTTACTAATTCGTTGAGTGCAGCGGTCTTAATTCTAGAGATATCAGCAGCAGTAGTAACATCATCGTCATCATTATCCATCATCATTATTATGATGATTGATGATGATCATCATCATTAATAACAATAATTATAAAATCATCATCACAATAATAATAATCATCATCATTATCATCACCACACTACCACCACGTTTTATAATCATTGTTCTTCTGTCTTCGTATCACTATCATCATTGTTATCATCTTCATTGCTCTCGTCTTCACGGTCATCGATATCCTCATCATCATATGCATCCCTCGATGACAATCAAAGCTGCCATAGTGTGTGTTCATCGGCTGTTTGGCAGAGACAAATAATAGAGCTAATTACTTTAGGATTAATGCAGGCGATAGCTAAATAATATGTTTCCCCGTAAATACCAATATTGCCTCTTGCACTGCAAACATCTGAAATATTTATTTCGTATTAGATTAAATGATGATAGGCATGTCAATCAACCGATGTGTTACATTTCCAGACTCTGAATGAACTATACAATAGACTGGCTATTGGAGTACTACTGGCATTACTAGTAGATGGACAAACGTATTATTCGTATCAAGATACCGCTACACGGATCAGTAGGATTATGGATGTACTTTAGTAGTCATGTATTCAATATGCAAATACACACACACACACACACACACACGCACATACGCACACACACACGCACACACACACGCACACACACACGCACACACACGTGCGTGTGTTTTATTAACAATTTGCGCTATGACTTCGTTCCCCACAACGCATCTTCTATCCCGGTCCCACGTGGCTGGGTCCAGGTATATACAGGCGCAATGTATATATTACCTTTCTTGTGTTTGATACATTTCATTTCAGGGGCGTCATCTTTGAAGTGACAGGCAAACACGGTGTCGAGGTAGCTTTCAGGTGTCAAATCGCAAGAAGTTATATTTTTATTCTGTTTTCTTCACTGCCCGAACTATCCAAGTGACATCTGTATGTCATGTGTGACGTATGCGTTTTATTTAAGCAGTTCACTGAGATGGAATATTTCCACATATATAAATCGGATATATTAGATGTTTCAAACTGGAGAAAAAAAAACCCAATCCAATTACATGTACTGGAACATAGGCTTACACAGTCATTTCCTTGACGGCGGTACTTAGCTGTTTGTTTCAAGTTGGAAATATTTTTAAAAAGCCACATTATACAAATAAATAGCTTTGTATTGTATATTTAAAAAAAACTACATGTAATATTAAATAATAATAATAATGCTCTCTGAAACCCGTTTTACATATAGAGAATACTAAATTCGCTTCCGTGTGATGCCATTTAAAAAATGAAATTCGTGTGTGTGTGTGTGGTGGTATAACCTTTACTATATTTAGCTGTTGTTTGAGCATCTAAGTCTGAACAAATGAGGTCGAATGTACCAAGATGCAACAATCGCATGTCGTCAAAATATTCATTTGCTAACATGTTTGTTGCATTCGTCGTCGATATATCTGGATACATCTCGTAACACAGTGCATACAGTGTTTATTCGTTAGTCATCAGCTGTTCATCAGCTGATGTTCATAGCCAGACAAACGTGTGTGCAAAGAGAGAGCATCGGAGTTATCTCCCTTCGTTCATACTTTCACTACAGTGTTCAAGTTTTAAAAGACTTGATGTACACTCTCACATTTTATTGTCATTACAACATGTTTGAATTCATCATTCCGTGATGATTTTAAAGTCGTATTTCTCTTGAACCCAATGGAATATGTATTTGTGAATACACAATGAAACGTGGTGTCAAGCGGTGTAGCCTTTGTACTGATGTATTCATGGGCGTGTTCTATATAGTCTAAACTAATGGAAAACAAACTGCAATAAAGTTATAATCAGCTGGTCATTTGCATGTCATGGTTGGTAGTGCAATAAATAAAATACTAAACCGTGAAACTCGTGAATAGTTTAGTATCTGACTCGCTTTTGCTCGTCAGATACCAAAACCATTCACTTGTTTCATGAAAATGGTATCGCACGGAAGCGAGTTTAGTATTCTCTATATATGCTACGGTACGAGTCGCTCACTGCGGCCCATGTGAATGAATTTACTGGCTTTCCAAAGAACAGTACGAGTTAATTTTCTGCTATTCGTCGTGAATATACTAGATAACTAATTGCTCACTGTAACTTGTATTGCACGATATGAATACTACCTAACACCTAAATACATTTAAATGCATGTCGATTTCCATTAATACTATAATTGCTGCAATCACAACAGCTATGTGGGAACCGCCAAATAGAAGTCACCGATGTTGATATAAGCTGTGTCTTTGCTGAATCAAAACGCCCAAAGACAGTTTATATCAAACACATATACATAATCATTCAATCAAGCTGTCAAATCTATATACGAATCCCAGATTACAATGTCAATATTAAACTGAAATTGATATCTACGAGTGAATAGCGCTTGTTAATTGCCTGTCATGTCACGTGTCATGTCTGTTTCATTGCCTCACACAAACACGGCATTGTCTGCGAAATAGAATGAGAGTACACTATAAGGCAATACATTCAGATGAATGGTAGACCTCAAAGGAAAGAACTCAAATATCAAACGAAAGCTAAGCGTTATATATGAATAATTCAATTTACGGCGATGCGTATCCCTGATGCGACTATGCCATCCTCATCCATCACAGGGGTATGTACGTATCTGTCAGAGTCCACGATTTCTCACATCTTTTTCTCCCCGCAATAAATCATTTGGTAATAAATTTCGTGTTTTCATATCTCAAAAAGATGGCTCTTGGATATTGTGGAACATAAACGTGTAACTGTAAAAAAAGCTTGACGAGCTTTGAAGTATATCTTGTTTTTGGCACAATGTATACAGGAAGGCTAAAGTCTTTGACATTATGAAAAACATTAATAACGATGTTGGGATCACTTTGCATTAATTCCTAGACTCTCTGGTAAAAGGAGGAAAACGTAATAATCAATGGTCGTATATATTCCAATGGTTTGAATACTTCATTTTCCTTTGAATAATGAAACCCCGAGTAACTGATAAACACGTCGAGTAATTAATAGAAATAATAGAAATTCTGATTATCGGATAAACCATAGCACCTAGAATGCAAAAGTTGCTAAGTTAGTATGCCTGTAGCCAATAGTACATTATTAATACCTTTATCCCCCATATCAACCTTAGGTTGTTTACACTAATGGACAATATACTGATGAGCATTTACTATATAATGCTATTACCTACGGACATCATCTACACAGTGTATATGCATGTCTACTAGACATGGGGACTACCAGCACGTACGTGTTTTAAATTAGAGGGTTTCCAAGCTGTGTTTGACAGGCTGACAATCAACCAGTACATGATACTTTAGAAGACTGTTCTGTCTTCTGATGCTGCCGCACCCCTGCGGTATTGCAGACATTGTATGTAAACCTATAGTAATGCATCCAGCCATACGATCTCTAATGGTGTGTTTTGTCATACGGGAACCCTGCCGATGTCTTTTTTGTATTGGGGTTTTAGAGCCGCTTTCAAGATTATTTCACTTATATCACGGCTTGTCAGTTTAGGGCAACATCCGTAGCGGTGAATGTTGCAGTAAACCTGCGAACATTGGCTGGTACTGACAAGACCAAGGATGATAAATGCATTGCCACTACAAAGACAGCGCATCCTATCAATATCGATTCAGAAAAGTAACTTTCGCGAAAATTGATGCCGTTCCGCCGGGGCGGGATTTGAACCTGGATCCTTTGGGTCCGAAGTCCAACGTTCTATCACTGCTCTACCACCCACCCTTCCGATGTCTATCGTCATACGAAATCTACTGATGTATATTGTCATACGATCTCTACATATGCGAAAACTAAACTCTATTTAGATAATGTTGCCACATACGAACCATTCTGATGCATATTGTCAAACAAAAACTCGAATGTTGCCACGCACGAACCCTTGTGGTGCCTACTGCCAAACAAAAACTCTACTTATATAATGTTGCCACATACGAACCCTAATAATGCATATTGTTAAACAAAAACTGTAATATTGCCACACAAGCTCTACTTATATAATATTGCCACACAAGCTCTACCTATATAATGTTGCCACAAGCTCTACCTATATAATGTTGCCACACAAGCTCTACCTATATAATGTTGCCACACAAGCTCTACCTATATAATGTTGCCACACAGGAACCCTATTGGCTTCTATGACTACAAACAACCTTACAGTGGAGCGGCTTAGTGACTAAATTGTGCAATTTGGATTAAAAGCATGAAACTTGCAGTGTGGGTTCAACCAAAATGTTGTCGCCATACACGAACCCTAATGTATATTATCACTAATGAACACTAATATTATACATTATCATACATGAACGTTACTGGTATTGTTGCAAAATGAAGCACAGCATTCCGATTCCATTTCTCACGCTATTTCTTTCCGATATATTCCCCGCTACTATCTTGCCATATGAGGTCTACTGATGTAGTTTGATGTACGAGTTATTTGGAGTCGGTATCTTCCATTGATTCAATGACCATAACAACGGTTGAATACAATATTCATAAAACTACTACACAATTTAACTATTAATTCATACAAGTTTTCACTTCACACATGTACTGGAGTATACTCTATGACATTTGCTTCATACACTTTCCCTTACACTGGTTAAAATAGTGGATCAGTATTCATTCATTAATTCTATCAATGAGCGTGTGATGAAAGGACATGAAAAATCACGAAATGTATAATTGCACTCGTGCCAACACCAACATACTGTATACAGTTACATTAACGCGAGAGGGTAATCTAATCTGTAACTATATTGCGCACTGTACCACTCCGCTTTTACAATACAATTGCATTTATTTAATTCTTCTTTACACAAGAACACTAGAAACATTAGCCAGCTCGTCTAGATGATAAATATCTGATTATAACCAACTAGAGTTGATTTCGCATTAAAAGTTTTAGTATGCTAAACACGTACTAAGTATGAGTCTAATGTTAAACATGTAAGACATTCTTAACAATGCATATATTGTTCAATGAAACTTCACAATGCGAAAATAGAGACACACCTTTAACACCTTTAACAATACATTTAACAATACATACATACA
>JAUTBT010029528.1:0-19126 GCA_032361225.1 Lepetodrilus schrolli
TGTATCCGTGTTGCACGTGCATGTTCAGCACGATAAATGTGTGCATGGTTTGTGCACGTAGGCCTCATGAAAAAAATGACATTATTTGAACTCGACGTCGATAGCTGCATCTTTTTTTATATTTATTTCCCTAATGTTCTAAGGTTGTTTGGCATTCTTTAAATAATGTGCCATAATTTATTTCAATTTTACATTTAAAGATGTGGTCATACCATCAGAAAAAAAAGTTGCGTTTCTTTTTTTGAGTAGTATATGTCTAATAATAGTAATTTATCTAATAATAACAACAACAAGAAATAATTAAACAAAATAATAATAATAATATAAAGGAGACACGCTAACAGTCTAGATCAACTTCGCCTACCAATCTAATACTAGTATATAACAAGGGAGGACACTTGATGCTCCCTGAAAATTTAAATGTGCATATCTATTTTATTTTCAAGTTCTGTAGTTATCCTAATGGTACCACTTCCTGCTCCCCGTGGGTGCAGTTCATATCATAAATACCTCTGAATTAAATCGCATCTCTGATAACCCTGAACGAAGTTATAGAAATTTTCAGAGAACAGAAATAAATCATCCTAGTGTAGACGGAAGTTCAAGGACTCAATGCATGTTCTCTCTTCTGGTTGGTTAAACATAAATATTAAATCGTCTTGCGGGAAATTCAAAGCTAAATATTGTATTCTGACAGTGCACGTGAAACAGTTTATGCAAAATACGATGTCTACTATTTTTAACCGGCCTATTTGCAGCCTATTAGCGCACATAATATTAGCGACTCTATCAAAAGACAGTAAACATATTTGGGCGAGCGGATCTAAATGCTAGTACTCACAATGGTAAATAGAAGACCAGTAAATTCCGTTTTGCATACTAGTAATAGAGACCTCAGTGTAATGGTAATCTAATTGGCTTTGTTGTTGCAATCGAACGGTTAACTGGGTTGTATACAATATTATTATCGACTCGCGAAACACGAGTACTGAACATTGTAATTACATGGCTCCAGAACATGTGAACTCCGGAGCCTCGATCCCGTGTCTCTACTACTACCAGATTTCTAATACTGTATTCAAACATGAACAGACTGATTACAGTACTAGTCAATTATATATTATTAATATTTAATCAGCTGTTAATGTTTTTGTTTGATATAATATAATAAAAGCCAGCCAGAGTACGTGCAAAGCTAGACCGTGTGTGTGCTGACACCATGTTTCTCGCCTTCACAGTCCGTGCACGGTTACTGGCAGTGTAAACTTTGAACTTTAGACCCTACCCGTGACCCCACGCGTGCGCATTGCGAGTCAAAGCATGGAAGAGTCCATTATTACGCTGCATTCCGCAGACTAGCTAAGCGGAGACTATTTTCGGTTAAGACAAGTTCATGCATACCAACTCAAGCACCGTCTAAACCACAGACTAGCTAGCCCGAGCATAGCGCCTATGCTGGACATATGGTAGTCCATGTTCATGCATACAGCCCCTGATGTCTTTTACCAAGCTTGCAGCATTGGACTTGGCTTGCTTACATATGTTACAATGCTGACTATGCTAATTTCTCTCGCCAAAAATACAAAATACATGCATCCTACAAACATGAAAATAAAATAATGCAACTGAGTGACCTATTAAAGGGTGAAATTAAGGAAACACTAATAAATATTTGTTTAAATGTCTTTTATCATACCACTCTAACACAACCACTCATCATTGCTGTATTCACACAACGCATTCACAGATAACACATTCATATAACACAACACCAATGTGTCTTCATCATACATGCCAGTAGAAGTGACGCCACAAACATCTCCACTTACAACTGGCAGTTTAGTTTACTAATGTCCTGCTCTGTTTGGAAACCATGACACGTATCTTGGCAGGGCAATCTTGGCAGGACAATCTTAGCAGGACAAACTAATCACCATGGTGGCTTGAATATAAATATTACATGGATCCAGAGGCTAATAGTAAATTAAATGTACACAATTATCTGCTTATATGAAATACTATAATTGACAGTCTCCACCACCACAAACCAATGTCCAGTGTGATAGTTGACCAGTGTCCAGTTGTGGTTGACTGGTGCCCAGTGTTGTGGTTGACCAGTGTCCAGTGTGATGTTACCACTGACCAGTGTTGTGATTGACCAGTGTGATGATTGACCATAGACCGGTGTCCAGTGTGGTGATGACCAGTTTCCAGTATGATGGTTGACCACAGACCGGTGTCAAGGACGTTTAATGGGAAGCAATGTGTCCAATGTGCCTGGTGTCCATTGCAAGACCCCCCCCCCCCCCACACACACACACAAACTGTCCAGTCTGGTCATGTCCAATGCATACAGTAAATCACTAATATTAAGAGTTCTGGAGTTAGTAATACGAGTTCTGGAGTTGTGACGGAATGCCCAGGTACATCTGCAGTGACACCAAACTGACGCCGGCCGTGAAGGCGGCTTTGGACACCAGTATTGTCCACGAACCCAGCCCTACAGCGTGCGTGAGAATTCTGTAATGGAGATTCAGAATGACATGATTACAGATGGTTTGTCAGTTAATACTAGTGGTATGTCAGTTAATATATACTAGTGGTATGTCAATTAATATATACTAGTGGTCTGTCAGTTAATACTAGTAATCTGTCAGTTAATATATACTAGTGGTCTGTCAGTTAATACTAGTAGTCTGTCAGTTAATATATACTAGTGGTCTGTCAGTTAATACTAGTGGTCTGTCAGTTAATATATACTAGTGGTCTGTCAGTTAATACTAGTGGTCCGTAGATTGACCCAAGGCCTTGAATAAAATATTGGCTTCTTTTCAAATGCCTTGTTTGTTTTTCAAAGAAATTTATTTGTGATATAAAAAGTATTCTGAAAAGATTCTGAAAAGTGGCCAGTTATGCATACACAGAATGTCCCAATACATTTATGCAAACATTCAAAAACCTCATGATACAGCATTGTTTTGCTGGAGTACATCTATTTCAGCCTAATGTTCAATATTCAAGGGTTACACACCATTACCTGAATTTTCAAGTTATTTCATAGTCTAAGGCATTTTCAAGAAACCTTGAAATTCAAGGGATTTTCAAGCCCCATCAAAACCTTGTTGAAAGGTCTAGGAAAGTGTGTCGGCTGTGAGTGCGCCTGTACTTACTCGACAATGAGTGGACGATAGCAACCCAGTGCCAGTAATGTCATGACGACCGGGACTAAGGACTTGTGAAGGTCACTGCGACAGTACAGCCAGACAAGCATCGCCATGGTGATGTGGTGGATCTGAGTTCAACAGCAGTATAGGTTAGCATTCTACAGAGACCATCCTACAGAGACCATCCTCGCACCCAGCTGGACTTAATACCACTTAGGACTCACTTCATGTGGTACCCCTGGCAAACATCTATGGGGAGACTTGCACAAACAGCCAACCAATGAAATGATTTTCCCGCTGAATGTGCTGTAAAAATCTATCCATTGAAATAGATTTTATCATTGTTCTGTTTATAGCCCTAAACTGTTTTCGCATGTTTCTCTCTAGATGTCGAGTGGTACTGAGTGGTTTATTGTCTATATCATCACATCATTGTGGTTTGTACAAATGAAATAATACTGTTTTCCAGCCCCTTTTACTTACAGACAAGTATGAATGCAATAAGGCTATGAGTGTTAATTCACTAGACGATGGGTTTTAACACATGAGATAATGAGTTTTAACACATGAGACAATGGGTTTTAACATATGAGATAATGGGATTTAACTTGCCAGACTATGTTTTTTAACTGGTCAGACTATGGGTTTTAACTGGTCAGACTATGGGTTTTAACACATGAGCCTGGGTTTTAACAAATGAGACTGGGTTTTAACACATGAGACTATGGGTTTAACTTGCCAGACTATGGTTTTTAACTGGTCAGACTATGGTTTTTAACACATCAAACTATGGGTTTTAACACATCAGACTATGGGTTTTAACCACCAGACTATGGGTTTTAACCACCAGACTATGGGTTTTAACACATCAGACTATGGGTTTTAACTATGGGTTTTTACTCACCAAGCTGACATTAGAGTCGACACTCATCTGGATATACTTCCAATCAAACTCCACTCCACGTGCACCAACCCACAGCGGTAGAAACCTGTAACATCAGCCGAGATCAGCTCAAGCAGGTGAGAGAGAGGCTACCTGGGCTAAGCTGATGAATTAGTGCTTTACATCACAGCAGGAATATTTCACCCATACGTGACGACTACAATGCTATTTAATAAAATAATTACTAGATTACTAATTACGGATGCAAGAAAAGAAAATAAGCATGAAAAAGTATGCCAAAAAGTTAAAAACAAAATATAAATGGTGATGTAGAACATTGACAAATAGATGACAGGAGAACATATGATTTAAAACTTGGTAAAGTCGATTTTCCTATAAAAATTATAAAATAAGGTGCCCAGGAACCTGGGTAAATAAACGTTTGAGATTAGACGAAGAATAAAACTTGGCACGCTGTGTTGCAAAGTCCACAAAGACAAGCAAGATATGTCTGACCGTGAGGTCCTCGTCACACCCAACGCAACGAGGTCCATCCTCGCCTTTAAAAATGTATGAATGTGTAAAAAAACGTATGGCCTGTGTGGCATCTTCGCAGGACAGTTTCGTCCTGACGACAATATACACCTGAGTGGTGCCTACAAGGGAGTGAAACCAATAATGGGCTGAAAATGATGCAATTTATTATGGACTTGGCTGTTCCATTTGGCTTGACATAGTGATTTAATATACAAATTGATGTTATGTTTAAAATCGCTATATGGAATGGACATTGATGCTATAGAACTATGTGCAGCCTTTGCTGCTGCATCAGCTAAATTATTGTCCTTGAGGCTGACATGGCTTGGCAACCAACAAAAAACTACCTCATATTGCAAGGTTGCCAGATAATCGTGAAGGTGTAAAATTTCAACAATAAACGGGTTATCACAGTATTTTTTAATTGCCTGAAGACAAGACAAGGAGTCAGAAAATATTATATAAGGTCCAGCTTTGGATCCTCTAATGGCTGTTACAGCAATTTGAATTGCCTTAGCTTCAGCTGAGAATATGGAACTATCATCCGGGAGACAACAAGTAAGAGTTTTATTATTTATGATGGCAGCAGCTGTTACACTGATGCCATCATTTGAACCGTCAGTATAAATATTAATGTGATCTGGACATGAAGATCTTATTTCACCAAAGTACTGCTGATAAATCAGTTGATTTGTTGTGGATTTTGTATATTTAGTTAAATCAAGATTACCAGTTGGTTTTACAGATTATGGGCTGAAGATGATGCAATTTATTATGGACTTGGCTGTCCCATTTGGCTTGACGTAGCGATTTAATATGCAAACTGATGTTATGTTTAGAATCGCTATATGGAATGGGCTTTGATGTTATAGAAGAACTATGTGCAGCCTTTGCTGCTGCATCAGCTAAATTATTGCCCTTGGGGTCGACATGGCTTAGCAACCAACAAAAAACGACCTCATATTTGCTCCACAAAAGGTCATACTGTAGTCCTGGTCTAAACCAGTATGCATCATGTTTTACTATAGCAGAAAATGACAGACTATAGATTAGATACGACCCTTTCGTGAAATGCAGAACTGGGGCCTAATACACAACCTATCACTAATTGTAGCTCTGGATCAGGCCTAATACACAACCTATCACTAATTGTAGCTCTGGATCAGGCTGGAAATACAAAGTTATCTTATTGATTCTAATATGACTTGTATGATTAACCTACAACGATTGGTCAAAACATGCCACCCCCAACGAAATCAGGCACCGTTAATTCCCACATGAAACACCGCTGATTTTAGAATCATTACACCAAAATATATCCTGGTGGAATTTGAGTTGTTGTAGTCATTTGAGAATGGGGATAAAGGCACTACGCATTCGGTGTTCAATCCAAATTATAAGGTATCAATTCACGATTGATACCTCTAAATTCCAAACACTAGACCTTTATCACTAGACCAGGGCCCTGGTGACAGACTTGGTGGAAAAAGTAACAGAAAAGCGACTGAACTGGTGAGGACGATGTCGGGGAACTTCAGCCTCAGTCTCTGTACCTGGTAGATTCAACCAAAATACACAGTCCACTGTGCTGTAATTCAGCCAGATTAGTTGTAGGTGGTGACACACGGTTGTCATAGTAATGGGCAGTTTGTCACAGTAGTCAGTGGTCAGTGTTACTATGGTTACCTGGTCATGACGAGCTCGGCTGTGGCCCAGCCCATTCCGGCCACCATGAACTTGAGCTGACCTTTGCCAGCGATCTTGGACATGACGAAGTGGATCCCAACCAGGTCTGCGAGGTCCACGGTGCACTTGAGGAACTCCTAGAGACAGAATCAAACACAGGACTTGAGCTGTAGCCATAACGGACACTTGTCCTCTAGCCCAAGCCAACATGTCCAATGCTTTTGTATATATCCAGAAGACATTGTGACTTAGAAAGCTGAGATTTCATAGACATTTACTACATGCAGTGTTAGACACTTAGGTTTTCTAACCGCTGGCCAAAGGGCAAGTAATTTTTCAAATCTAAGGCCATGTTGAAAATCAGCTGGCCCTGAAGCTCAAAACAAGAATATGAGGGAAAGTGGTAAAAATAGGTTTATTTAGTACATTATGGTACATTCGCAAATATCTACTGTATAGATCTAATAATGATCAAGGCAGGAAATTAATTGTGGTCCGATGCCATAGTTACGTATCAATGTGTGCTTCGCACAAACACCGACTACAGACGGTAGCCAGTCAACAATCCGAATAGTTCGCCGGACCTTCTAGACATTGCATTGACGGAATTGTACGATCATATCTTAACAGTCCTAACAGCATCTACTTCCGTTTGTTCTTTACCAGTTGTTTAAGCGGTGATTTCACAAATACTATCAGTATCACCAGCTGATCATTGACAATATATTGTTTACATATCTAGAGGACATATTTTTTTTTATCATGGTCACTTAAAATTTAGCTGGCCCAACAGGCCCTGAAGTTCATAAAACTGCTGGCTCCGACGTGAAAACAACTGGCGTCGTGCCTCATAGCCAGCGGTGATTTTGAACACTGACTACATGGCAAATCATTTTCAGGACGAGTCCTCCAAAATATTGTGATAACCCTCTCCCCGCTGGATTAGGCTCTGAGACAGCTCTTTAGGACAACTCTGGTTGCTTTCAGCATGGAGAGAGTTAAACTGCTGCACCTAAGAACCTCCAGTGGGGGAATAATTGCCACAGATTTCTCAAAGTGGAAGGTGACATTTATCAAAAGAGTTGTTAGAACAGCTATAATTGATTGACCAATGCTTTACATCACTGCTGGAATATTTCACCCATAGACAATTATAAAAACACAAACAAAATACAATGTCTCGTGTGATTGGTTCAATGTTTCACCCATAAGTGACTTACCCCAGTGATGTCCAGTCCACCAATCGGAACCTCCGTTGTGGGGAAGAAAGTTGCCAGGATCAGCATCTTACACAGCTGTGTGAACATGTAGGCTCCCCCCGCCTGAACACACTTCCAGAACGCGCTGTACTCCGCGCTGAAACAGAACATCCGCAATTTGTGAATTCCACCAAATCTGAAAGACTACACTGTACACTGTAATCTATATTTGGGGCATGGTCAATTCTTCCCAGGTCTAATGACCTACCTTTGCGTGTATTATATTACAAGGGTATCCAATTATTTGTGGCAGGCACTGCAATCCTAAGTCATTCCTAATAGCCCTATCTAGATCTACAGTGTATGTAGTTTTAAAAAAACGTATGCTACCGGGGAACACATGAAAGCCTAACACAAATTTTCGAAGTCTTGTCGCTTCACGTGCCATGGGAACCATGTAAGGAGGTTGATGCTATTATGGAATGAGTTTTCAGAAAATATTAATTTAGCAGAGGGGCAACGTGGAAAAGACATAACAGACGAAAAGGCTCGATTTGCACGTGCTGATGCACTTCTTCATACACTCGACGGTCTTACACCGCTGTTCTGTCTTTCCAACTTAGTCCCTCTACATAAAATAATATTTACTCAAAATGGTTGGTGAGATCTAACTATAACAAAATAATTCATTTTAAAGAGGAGGTAACAAATTTAATATCCTAAAGTCTATGCATATATATATAAAAGTGTTATGAGTTTAAAATGTAAAATGCTCTTGAAATGAGTATGGAGATCGAATTCACGACTACCACATTTTGGTGCCATATGATTCAAACATAGTTGTAGATGTTCTTTTTCAATCAAAACTATGTTAATAGTTACATTAGTCCCGTGCATTGATAGCATTCCATCGCCGGAGCTTCCAGACTGAAGACCTGTCCAAATTACGGGGCGGAAGTCATACCAAGTTTAGAAACAACAGCAGACAATTTGTCCGCATTATTGTGAGTGAGTAAATGAGAGCGTGATCCGGAATACCCGTGATTCGGAACTACTTCACGCATTATTGCCTTTCGCGAAAACTGAGGACCTCGCCCAGATTTTAACTCTTCTATATTATTTTCAATTTATCTCGAAATACTTACAGTCCAGAACACTTGTATACAATAACATAAGGTATATACGCCAGAGCAACGCAATTCCCAAAGTGAAAGAACGTCATTTTAATAAGTAAACAACCTTTTAGTTCCAATTCATACGATCTACCCTAAACCGGAAACGCGTGGAGTTGTCTGATAATGGCCCAGCAGCAAATCAGGAACATTACAAAATATATAATTGAAATAATATTATATAAAAAATCTTGATTAACAATTCTTATGCTGCATACATACATATCTTCTCTATACATTCATCTTAATACATGTATAACTATTTATTTTTATTTACTGCGATTGACTAAAGCCAACTTCCTTGGATACGTTGTTTTGACAACGCGAAGCTACGGAAGCTACGTTCACCTGTCCCATTTGAAGTAAACAGTTTCATTTTAATCCTAGCATAAGGAAATCAAAATGAGCGTCAACTTCAGTGCAAATCAGGTAACTAGCTGGCAAATAAACGCCAGTGTGGGTAATTGATATCTCACTTGTACCAAAAACAAGTCATCAATAATTTCGTGTTAGGTTTTGTTACGCGACAGGACAACCGAATGGTTGCTAATAATATTTAACATGCCACAGACCTAGACTGTCGTTCTTATATATTTGAGAGTGGCACACGAGACTGGTCTAATTATCTGAGACGGAGAGTGTTTAAGGGCTGTACACAGGTACATGCATATATCTGTTTTGATTTCATTCCATAAACATTTAATCCCAACATCATGAAGAAACATGTGTAAATGATACCACCATCATCAAACTTGATGTTTATATGAATTAGTAGAAGATGTATTAAACATATGCAATCAATGAATGCATATCAATCGTAGTTTATAAAATAAATAAAGTATAATTGTACAATTTTACTATATTCAGTATTATCTGTCAACACATGACATTTTTGTCTATGTATGATATGTCATTATCAATAACTCGGCAATAAGCATGGCCATATCAAATAGAGGTCAACTTGTATATATATTATTTATTTCAATTCAGAATATGCATATAGCCCAAATACTCTGGGAAAAAAAGGCAAATAAATGTGGTATGTGCATGTTTTGTAATAGCCGTGTTCCGTATCTATTTGTGCTATTTGTATATTACTATGTATAATTTTTTATTGGCCAACATATAAGGCAACTTAGGCCATAGTTATTTGATTCCAAGGTTTACAGATTTTTGTGTGATAATTTTGGCTCAGGTGGTCGAAAATAAAAATAGATATAATTTAATATAATATAATTGATCAATATAATTGTCAATAAGTGTTATAAACATCAATCTTTTTTTTTCAGTATGAAAATGCTTTCAAGACACTTAAGAACTGGGAAATACCGAAGGGAATTGGCAAGGTAAGAAATTAATTTTGTTTACCCAGTCCCTTCCCCACCCCTAGAACATCCCACATCGTCATCTGGACTTACTAACAATTAGTAAAAATTATATTGTTGCATTTTCATAATATAATTTAACTACAGCGTACAGTAGTAATAATTTTTTATTTTTTTTATAAACCCTTACACGCATTAAGATAAATTCTAATTGTTTTGTTTAAAAATATCATTAAGATAATTTCTAGTGGTATTTCTGCGTGGTGACGTGACTTTGTTGATATATTCCGCCAAGAGTGTACCAATTCCACAATCTCTCATTCCACAACCTGTGTCTGCAGTATCCGTGTCCACGTGATGGTTTGACCGAGATTATCGCCAATGACAGAGGTCATCTCAATTCAGGAATGAACAGGTCACGGGCATCCCCATGGGGCATGTTTGTGGGCACGTGGGACATGCCCACCAAACTACCAGGTATGCCACAGAATGAACTGCTTATGGTAATGGTAAACACCTCTACAACTATTAATTATATTTATTTTTGTATTCCTACAAGTTAATTTGTAATATCAGCATGTACACTACAGAAATATATCAGAGTCGAAATTCTCACGTGATTATACAATCTATAATAATAAATATAATTAATAGTAATAGTATAAATATTAATAATATTTATTTTTGTATACATAGAAGTTAATGGGGATTATCAGCGTATACAGAAATATATCTCTGCCAAATTTCACTGGTGTTTACAAGACATTGTTGGAATAGTCCGAGGATTAGTAGTGGTTATATTTATTGATGTTACTCTCGGTGCAGGACACAGCATCACCAATGGAACAGCGAGATCGGGGCACGCTGTTGACCATCTGGACAGGATGAAGACGGACGGAGACATGGTGCTACGTGGACATCTCAAACCCTGCAAAGTAAGCGGAGCGTCAGGACTTGCAGAATTCATTTCACTCAGGAAAGATAACCCATAATTCCTCGCAACTCGTGCAAGTTATCATCTATTCCATGCATATATTTATCGTCGCATATAGGCGAAATATTCCCATAGACATTAAGCAATAAATATATAAATGCATGGGACACCACGTCAAAATGAAAACAAAAACTTACTCCGATTACCTTTTAGAGTTATCATTCTGGCATTACGTTATTAGAGCAATGTGTTGTTGATGTCACATTGATGTCGAGTTGATGTTATGCTATTGTGTTGAAGTCATGTTGATGTGATTATTGACAAATAGATGTAGTCATACTTCTCCAGACCATGTTGGTATCACATGTTGCTGATGTCATTTTGTCATGTTGACGGTGTCATTCTTCTCCAGATTCCCGTACCTCTCAGCGTGAAAGCTGATGTGGAGGCGACCACGGGTTTCGTTGATGTGAACCCCAAACCAATGTCGGCCCGTCTGGATGGCTCCCCGCCAGCCGCGGAGTCTGGCCTGCGGTCTGGAGCCAAGAACCCGGAACCGGCGTCACGGTGCTCGCCCAAGTCCGTGGAGTGGCCGCAGCCCGGAGCGTCACGCCTCGAGAAACCTCTTTCGCCCAAACCTCCGAGCCCGCAGACCAACATAAACATGGCGGCGTCACCCGGCCTTGACCTGGATGTCCATGCGATGCAGGCGACCACCTCGCCCGTCCAGCCAGTCTCGTGGCACATGCCCCAGTCTCCCCGCCCACAGATGGCGTAAACACGGTCTGTCGTATCTATTGGAAATAAGACCCGGAAAAATAGCTGGAAAAAAAAATCCTTTAATTGGACACCTTTATGTGCCTGGTCTGGAATGTGATACTTTATTTTGTTCCAGCAATGAACACGAAACTCATGAACTCTCAGCATCTTCTTTCATCAGTGTATATAGTATATATATACTAGTGCATGTGTACTGTATCGGAGATTGGCCGTCATATTGATCACTTCTGTCTATGTCTGCGTTTGCTTGTTTGGAAAATATCCCACAGCAAATCAACAGCTAGGTTTTGTCCTACCTTCTTACCCTACTCCCTAACAATGGAATGTTCCTGCTTGTATATTTTTTTCAGTCATAAGCTGCCTTGTAAGTTTTCAAACTAGGAATATTGTTAATCTGTGTTAGAAATCAAGATATTAAAGTTGTTGTTTCTATGGTTGATAATTACACAGTATTTTATTTGAATCTTCAGTTGATATGTGAATGTTGACCGAGATTGGTTGGAGTGTGTCCAGTGCCAAGTGATGCAGCCAATCATAATGTGTCTCCTCGTGGCAATATTCAATATTTATATACAGGGCCGACTATGTATTTAATATATTTACCATCAAACAAACCACCAAACATTGAACAACCACATACTATAGCTTAATTGTTAAGTGCCCACCACATTTTGAAAATATATTAAATATTTAATTATTTATTCTGTATTTTCATTGCAGATAATACAAATTTCAGCTTAGTAAATTGACTTGTCATTGAATGACTTGTTTTATTGTACCTCATTCATTCCTTCTTCATTCCTAGTCTGTCTGTCTTCGAGTGTCCCTGTTTTACATACCACGGTTCTTTGTTAGTAAACTGTTGCTTTATCATGAGCGTCCATATTATCTTATATCTATTTACATCTATTTAATATTTATATATGTACCACGGTCTAGTAAGTATTGCATGATGGGATGTAATCAAAACAGTCCAATAACCAACTGCATTTTCCCAGTAACCTTGACAACACACGTGACAGCTATAAGCACAACACACGTGACAGCAATAAGCACAACACACGTGACAGCTATAAGCACTATCGGATGTAGTCACGGTCACAGAAATAGTTGGGATGTCTCCTTCTTGATAATGTCTTATGGAAAGATATCTGTGAAATTACAAAACTTTCTTTTCAAATTGACTTTAATAGGACACATTACACACAGATGGACAATGGGTATATACAAGTGTGGTGAGTTATTTACAGCCAATGAGAACAATGCAATGTGTCGCTACATCCATGGCACCGTCATATCCTCGGGTCTCGACAGCGACGACGGTCCCAGTGTCCGTGACAACTGAAAGCCGCAAGTAAATGTAAAGTCCAGCACATACTGTGTGAAACAGTGCATATACATCCATGACGCTGTGCTGACAACATTCTCAACTCCCTGGTGGAGATCCAAGTCCAAGTAGAACAGCACTTGCTTCCTTCAAATCTGAAAGATTCAATCATAAATTGTAGGAAATATCTTCAATTTGTAATAATTCCAAATAGAATTTTCACTTCCATTACTTGCATAGGATGACCATCGATACAAGTGGAGGCTGTGATACACGCAATTAACATGTTCAATACTGGAGGCACCCACAAGTGCCCAGTGGAGTACGAAGGTCACAGACAACTGGAGAAACCCTGCAAAAATACTACACCACCACATTGGTTTGATCATACCATATACACCACATTGATTCAATCATACCATAAACACCACATTGATTCAATCATACCATAAACACCATATTGGTTCGATCATACCATAAACACCACATTGATTCGATCATACCATAAACACCACATTGGTTCAATCATACCATAAACACCACATTGATTCAATCATACCATAAACACCACATTGATTCAATCATACCATAACCACCACATTGATTCAATCATACCATAAACACCACATTGATTCGATCATACCATAAACACCACATTGATTCAATCATACCATAAACACAACATTGGTTTGATCATACCATAAACACCACATTGATTCGATCATACCATAACCACCACATTGATTCAATCATACCATAAACACCACATTGGTTCGATCATACCATAAACACCACATTGATTCAATCATACCATAAACACCACATTGGTTAAGTAATATCAGACCTAAGAAGAACATATTTAATACAATGTGAGCTTACAATCATGAGCACAGTGTTATACGGCTACTGATGAAGGCTGTGATGACAGATCTACTCACGTAGTTATCGTCTCTGATCTTGTGTCGCGACTTCTCGGGTCGATTTGATCGCTGTTTCAGTGGCCGTGACTGTTTTCTCTGCTGAGATTTCTCCTGAGGTTTCTTGACATTCAACAAGGGGTGTATTTCTGAAGACAGATGAAAGTGCATCTAGCAGTGAAATTTTAGACAATCACACGTTGAAAGTATTCATCCCAGTAAAACTGTAATTAAAGATTATTCCATGACCCACTTCGACAGACCAATTCTTTTTTACCTAGCCTACAAATTATCAGCTATTGTCAGCATGAAGTGATTTACAATGTATTCAGTTGTATCGTATGCTGAAATCACACTTGTATTCAAGTGTTCCTGATATCATGAAGCCATGTGAGTGGAAGAAATGCCAACATGAATGTTCTACATCAATACTGTCATGTATACATGCTTAACACATTGAAAAGCATGTAGGACGTTTTTAGTGGGTCTGGCTTCGTGATACGACGACACTGAAGAGAAATCTGACCCTCATAGGGAGCGTCTGGGAGGTCAATCTCCACTGGTCGGTTCTTCTTCTTCTTTGACGGCGGCGTGTTCTCGGGGGGAGCTTGACTGCGCTTTCTCTCGACAGGTGCTTGCTGGTCATCAGACTGCCGGCCAATCAAAACACTTGTTACAGCAGTTCAAACAATCGCTTCAAACATTTGCTAAATTGGTTCGTGCACTAGTCACAAATTGCTGAAAAACTTGTTACAACTGTTCAGACACTCAGTTTAACTTGTTATAAGATTTCAAACATGTGTTACCCTCATCACAATGGATCAGATTGATACACTAGTTACAGCAATTCAAATACTTGTTTAATAAAACTCATTATAGATAAAGATTAAAAACAAAATGTCAATATAAGATTTTAAGTTATTAATTTTCAGCTGTATCTCTCGGATTGATAATTTAGCACAATCTAGTACAACATACAATGAGCTTGGCTTTTAATATGATTAATATTATTAGAATGTTAATAATAAGATTAGTTTTTCATAATAGTATTTCTGATGGCAAATATCTGTAGATCTGAAAACCAACATTACTGTTCGATGGCAAAGTTCAACAAATAGCATGAAATAGTCAGTGCTTGGTGACAGACTCCAACAACTGCTTGAAACAGAAGCATGTGAAACATCTGAAGCTAAGCATGAGAACAGATGAACACAATAAAAGTTGCACAATGTCACAAAAATATAAACATGGGGCACTGATAGCAGAAATATAAACATGGGGCACTGATAGCAGAAATATAAACATGGGGCACTGATAGCAGAAATATAAACATGGGGCATTTATAGCAGAAATATAAACATGGCGAATTTATAGCAGAAATATAAACATGGGGGATAGCAGAAATATTAATACTTTTAGTACCCTACTGTCCCAGGGATGTGGGTGGTAGCGCAGTGGTAGAATGTTTTGGACTTTAGAGCCAAAGGCCCGGGTTCAAATCTTGTTCTGGGAGACTGGCATCAATGTTTGCGAAAGTTACCTTTCTGATGTGATATTAATAGTATGTGCTTTTTTTTTGTTTTTTAAATTCGGATTTAGATCCACTTTCAAGATTCTTTCACTTATATCACGGCTTGTCAGTTTAGGGCAGGAGGAAACCCGCATTTGTAGCGCTAAATGTTGCAGTAAACCTGCGAGCATCGGCTGGTGCTGACAAGATCAAGGATTGCCACTCTACAGACAGCGCATCGTATCCATATTGCATCAGAAAGGTAACTTTCACAAACATTGATGCCAGGCCCCGGGCTGGGATTTGAACCTGGAACCCTTGGCTCCGAAAGTCCAACATTCTACCACTTCGCTCCCTGTAGCATGACAATGCAGTTATCATCCTTTGTCTGCCATGATATAAGTGACAGAATCTTGAAAGCGGCTCTAAACCCCAAATCAAAAGCAACTATAAAATCAATATGTCCCACAATGCAACAAGTGTAACAGAAGCAGAGCATAACGATATGTAGCAACATCACATTGCAGGAACATTTCTCAAAACAATAAAAAAAATACAGTTGCAAAGCAAATATCTTGCTATATTTTGTGCATGTTAGTTTAATTCAACATGTCAAACAGGACGTACACTTTTTTAAGTGGAGAGATAAAACACATTCATAATTGGTCCAAGAATATTTACAGAAACGAGTTACCAAAGGGAGATAATCAAGTACAAATACGTTCTTCTAACAGATAAATTACCATCTTTATGTTGTCAATGATAACCTCCAGATTGATGAATGTGAACAAGTTAAACTAAACTGGCAATTAAACTGGTAATTCAACTTTTAATTAAACTGGTAATTAGCGTAATTAATTCAAACCAGTTGCTTGTTCTCCTGTGTGTACTTCTCAGCTTCAAACCTCCTCTGTCGGACAGAACACAGTATGTTACCATGGAAACAGACATACGTCCGCAACAAAACAAACAAACTATTGTTGCCATTCTCATTGAATGTAGTGTCCATAGAGTGTATAGTGTATATAGTTCAGTGGCTGCATAATTTACTACTGGTGTCTAATCAGAACTATATCCCTAATAAATATTATGGAAAGAATATCTTTGGACATAATATCAAATCTATCCCCCAAAAATTATATATATATATATTATTAACTAGGGGGGAAATATGAAGAAAAATCTACAAAATTATATGACGCGGTATCGCCAATGGCAAGTCTCTACACAAGAAATGTGATGTCACGATTACACGTGTAGTGATCACTCTCTAGTAGGTCGGCCGCGGTGTAATTAATTAGGAAATAAAAGATATTTCTAGATTAGTAAAAAGTTTGTGAACAAAAATCATACGTGTCTGTGAAGTAAAGTTGTATTATATGAGATAACCTGATTAGTGACTGTTGACCTCTTGCATAGACGATCTTGCCACTTATGCCATTGTGCAATGGAACCAAGTGCAATGCACACGGTACACCTGGGCTGCGTTCAGCTGCCAATACATATCAATGTAGTATGATATGTAGTACTCTGTGAGCCGATCAGCAGGCAATCCGTAGTGATATATATGCATACATTTCAATACGAGTTTGGACCGCATATTGCTTTGCATGGAAATGTAGGAAAACCCAAAGCATGAAGCGAATTGACTGGAGGCATGCGCAAATCGATTTCCTGCTATTTTCCTACTAACCCGTTCAGTGAACTACTAGATGTTGAGAAAAGTATTGTATTGTAATGTATTGTATGTATTGTCGGCTGAGTGCAGCCCTGATTGTGCATATTACCATTGCATTAACTGAAGTCTCCCTTAAGCCCCAGTACAAAAATAGAATCATTTATAAATCTCATTTTCCAAAACAAATAATTAGATGCAGACAGTTTCAGAACTCAAAGTAAGAACAAAGTAATCATTTACTGACACCAAAACAAAATGGCTTGGGGAGTTTGTGATCACTGTTTGACTGATATTTGACTGATGTTTACCAATGTTTGACCAATGTTATGAGAAAGCAGCTTTAACTACAATACTGGGTGTTCCACCAACAAAACAACTGATTTGTGTTCTGGAGAAAAACACCACAATCTTATAACAGTTCCATTATTTAGATGGAAACAATCATTTGAATATTGCTGGATCTCTGTTATCAAATTAACGAAATTGGAAATGGACAAAACGAACTAAATATTTTATATTATGTGAATCACGGATCTATAAAAACCACCAGTTGTGTGTCACATGATCATATATTGCACCTTGTGTAATTGAACCGAAATATGTACCAAATGTATATATTTGTTGTTGTTGAAAAACTCAATGGCAACTCTCTTGATAGTGTAGTCTGTAGAGAGATGGAAACACAATCCAGCAACTCGGGTTAGAATCCAAGGAACAGGATGGTCGTACTACAATGGATGCCCATGTTCAGATGTTTGGTGCCATCGAAACAGGACCATGTCGATCCTGGGATTCAAACACGAATTACTGGATCGCGAGTCCAGCGCTCTACCGAAGGGGTAGTATCATATTAATATCATATCACAAGGCTACAATAACATAATCTTCGTGAATGCAGCCATATTTTCCAGTTAGGCCGATGCCACACTTGGCCAAGCTTTGATAGACCTGTCCCTCTGCCGTCAATCCAGCCCCATGCTGATATGACAGTCAGAGCTTCTCGGCCTAGGATGGACACTTCTGAATGTGCTGCACAATCCCGCCAAACAGCTACCACCAAAAACCACAGAAACCTAGCTACCTGTTTATTAAACAACCTAGAAACTACATCAACTACATGACCAAATTTAGTCAGCTGGTCACCGATGGCGTGACAGTAAGACAGTGACAGTAAGACAGTGACAGTTAAGACAGTGACAGTAAGACTCACAGCGTCAGCAATGGCCTGCCATCCTTCCTCTGGCTCATCGATCTCTGGGGACACCGGCAGATACAACAGTGCGAAGTCATCCTCATCTTCTTCATCGCTAGAACAGACAAATGTCAGATTTCACAGCTGCTTGGATTCTAAGCTCAACACTCTACAAACCAGTTTACATCCAGCACGCACCACTACATTCTTCCCCTCCACTCAAAACGCTAGGAATTAAACGTGGGACAATTCAGCGAGAACAACTCAAATATGTGTTTTGACACCGCGGTGACAGGGCCATGCCGATCCTGGAACTTGAATTGATTTGATATCACACTGCTACATTACTGCTATGGTGACACACATTTCTATGTCAATACACGTTGCCATGGTGACATGTTACTATGGGGACAGTGTGAGAAGCTCACCTGCTAATAAAGGCTTGAATGGCTTCGACTGTCGTCACATCCACTTCTACGTCTTCCTCAAACGGCCCTGTTAAATACATGGCAGATCTATAAACCTCATTCTACTACACAGCTCTAGAGGTCTACATGGCAGATCTATAAACCTCATTCTACTACACAGCTCTAGAGGTCTACATGGAAGATCTATAAATCTCATTCTACTACACAGCTCTACGTGGAAGATCTACTACACAGCTCTAGAGGTCTACATGGAAGATCTACTACACAGCTCTAGAGGTCTACGTGGAAGATCTACTACACAGCTCTAGAGGTCTACATGGAAGATCTACTACACAGCTCTAGAGGTCTACATGGAAGATCTACTACACAGCTCTAGAGGTCTACATGGAAGATC
>JAUTBT010029539.1:0-19121 GCA_032361225.1 Lepetodrilus schrolli
ATGGTGTTTTCACATTGATTGTTTGTGCTATGAAAAATAAATCTCTTGTAGTTGTACTTATGCAGCGAATTCCAGAAAGAAAAAGATTTCAGATAGTCCCATTTTTATTTACCACGCACGTCAGCCAGCCCAATAATTTATACCGAATCTGCGATGTAATGAAGGGCGTTATGTCGGGGGTTCACTGTAGGTGGAATTATGTGGATATTTTCTTGACAAAGTTTGAATCCAATTCGGTGTCCCAGTACATTTCCTGCTAAATATTTACGTAACATGCAGTGGCTTTTAGCATGCACGATCTGAATTGTTGGTGTTGGGTTACCTTTCTCAGTTGGTCGATGCCATCCATTGTTCAATTATCATATTTTGCATGTTTCATTCTATAAAAAAAAAATTGCAGCATGATATTTGAAATGTTAACTTGTACTTAAATTTATGTAAATCAAGTTTTTGACCTTTTGCAAGCCATGGTTATCATGTCTTGCTGAGGTGCAACAATATGTATCGCCATTAAAGCAGTGGAAATAGACGTGACTTTACAATGTAACAAACTGACCGAGCATGTGACATGGAGTATCTCCAACGTGGCACAACCTTGCATGGTCTTCTCGTGGGAACCTGAAATATTGCCTCCATATACTTCAGTGTAGAACTAACTAGGCAACATGTACTAATTGATACTAATCAATAGAAAACTCGATTGTGTTCGTGATGGAACCTTTCTTTAGCTGAATTTTGGTCTCTATGCTCCAGGAAGGCCTGCTTTTAGCCCGGACAACAAGTCACGTAACTTTGGACGCCTATTGCAAATTCGTGGTGACCATTAATCTCCACGAGAATCAACAATGTTCCATGCTGTCCACAATCTATAGACATGTTCTGACTTATGTCCAGCACTTGGTGGCTCTGTGTACATCCTGTCTTTGAGAGCTATTGACTGCTGTTTGCTTCTCATATATGTCCTGCTGCTACCAATAGTACTAACGGCCCTGTTATTATTTCTGTATAATTGACTCGATGTCTTCAGAGGCATCCTTCTTAGGAAGGAGTGGTATGGACAGCGTTTCACCAATAATCAACATTAGGACATCTGCAGCTATGAATCAATTTCAGAATCATATAATTAGATTATTGATGGTTAACTGAAATTATATCATCTTGGAATAAATATGGAAAATGTGCAAATGCGTGAAGAATTATTTCGTATTATGTTAATTTATTTATGACTCCAGTTATACATAGTTGTCTATTTCACAATCTGGCACCCTTTACTGTTTTAGCTCACTTAGTTTTCGACTGGATTGATATTTTATGTTTGAAACTATGCTGGTATTAAGACAACATGCACACCAAAAATCTCTGTTCAATTATATTGCCACATTCTTATTTTTTAAGTCATAAGATAGTCATTTTGAATTTTCTCACTCCGTAGCAATGAACATTGGTGTATTTATTTTTAGCTAAACCTTGTCTGTAATCTTTTTCAAAATACAAAATATAGGTTAGCATTTCTTAGATCTTATTCTGTTGTCTCTTGACTACCTGATTGTACATCAGACCAGTGACAATGTTTCACAATAGCTCAAATTCTAAGTATTTAATCTGCAATTATAGCTGAATATGAACATGAAAAATGTCGAAATTGTTTTTCTATCTTTGCATAGATTTAGAATATAATTGATACAGTTTAATATATGCTATGTTTAATTGAAGTATAATAATAATTTTCTCAACTAGACATAATATACTACATTATAAATCCTCTTTTTTTTTGGAATTGGGGTTTAGCAGGAGGTTTATGGCAGGAGGAAACCCTCACCATCTGTAGCGCTGAATGTTGCAGTAAACATGCGAACTCCGGCTGGTACTGATTGACCAAGGACATTTTGTTTCATTGTCTCGCCTAAATTCTTTCTAGTTGGCCAGACAATGTAAATGTGTGAAATGCATAATTGAAAAATGGCACTCACATGTGTCTATTATATTATATTGTATTTCTCAAATAATTTTGAAGTATATGATTTCATAAATGTATGTCGATAATTGGATTGTTAATTTGGTAAGAGATATAATTAGTAGATATTCAGTGCAGCATTCTCACTGGCCGTGATTGTGGGAATTGTTGATCAGGGATTCATTTGGGGGTTGATGTGGATGCTGATCTGAAATTAATTCAGTGGTATTGAATTTATGGTCTTGGTACAAGTCTCGGGCCGTCTTATCACCTGAGCCCAGAATATGAATCAGGTGGCACTGCTGTCGTGTGGCGCAGTATCACGGAGGAATGGGCTCGTGTGCGACTAAGCCAGCCCTGTACCTGGGTGCTATTGATCCCATAATGGACCCATCCACACCCGATCTCGTTTCCTTCCTGTGACCGCCACAATGCAGCCGGCCAATATCACCTCAGAATCATGGATTTTTCTGACAAATGTGAAATCTGAATGAAATCTTTTCAGGAAAAAATCCAAATAATGGCATTTTCAGGTAGCAAGCTTGAGCCAAGTCAATTCTGTACAATGGAGTATTGTTTGGGGGTGAATAGATTGCATGTCGGGCCAGCTTGTGTCAAAGGAATTAGGGAATGGAAATTTTACCTGTAGATTGAAAGCTTCATGTACTGCCTTAGATGTTGTCCCAATCCCATTCTCCCATGATTTCTTGATTGATTTACCCATAAGCAGGGGTTGTAAAATGCACTGTGTGTGATGGTTCATGGGCTATTTTAGCACCATCGTGCTTCTTTCCAGATTAATTGTTGCTTGGCGATGCAGAAAATAGTCTGCATGAATTTGTATTGGGAGGGAATGTTTGTTCCAATAAAAATGACTGCAACCATTGGCCATACTGACGGAACATTAGGCCAGTTTTGATACCAATCCCATACATTCCATGATGAGAAGTTTCTGCCAATTCCAGGAATTTCCTGATCGTTTGGCACTAAAATGTACATATTCAAGTGTCGGAGCACACTCCCATGCGTTTTTCTACTTGAAGTTGAATTTCTCATATCAATCCCTATTTGTTAGGTAAGCCTATTATAAAATAGAAGTAACCATTTAACAAATTTATAATTGTATTTATTGTGTGGTGTTGGCTTACTAAGTGAGAACAAGAACACTCCCACTGTGGGACTTCTTCTGTGAAAGTCGTAGCAATTTCCCTTGTCATAATAAAGTGCTTTTGACTTTGCTCAGTCCCAACCAAGTTGAGTAAATCAAGCCATAGCAGATAGCTGACCTAACTAGCAGCCACTCAACAGAACAGATCGATTAGAACCAGGTTGTTGAACTTGGTATCAAGTACAATGTATCATGTAATATATTGATCTAGCATATATACCAGACATAGATATGTACCATACATTCACATTTCTGGTGAATTTGTGGTATTATCACACAATAAATCTGTTGACATAATGTACATAGATAGCTTCATTGCTATTCCATATGGATTCTTTGATGTACAAAGGAACAAACTGGTCCTTATTGAAGTTCCACAATCATTGTGACTGGCACATTGTAGATTGTATCCACTGGTGGAAGTTATATATACCACACATACAACAACGATCATCATGAACCTTTACTCTGCCATAACTAACTGGAGATGCCCTGTGTAGCAGTGATCACTATTAACCTCCTTAATGAGGGTACCGACTGATGCCTTACTGAACAGTTACCATTACCTTTAGTAACTTCTGCAGGAGGCAACTAGAGACGTGCAGCAGTGCTTGGGATTATTCACCTCCTTGGTTGATGCAGCCAGACAAGACCATATTTCTATACAGCACTGACTGCTATTTATATATGACATCTTTCACATTTTCATCATTGAATTTGATACTTGGGCACAACCCAGAAGCTCTGCTCGTGGATTTGTAAGATCCAATATCAGACTCATCTATATCGCAGAATCAAATGCTGTCTATGATGTAGTTTGTTGTTAAAAAGCATTTGTTGTTTGGTAGTTTCGTCATGAAAAAATCAAGGCACTGAGAGCCTGTGACACACCAATCTTAAATCAATGCCAGTCAGAGTCACACAAAGGTTGGCATCACCTGCACCATCAGGACTTACAATGTTGAAATTTTCCAACCACTTCATTGGAATATCAGTCATGAAAACGGTGAATTTATCATGCACGGGTTGTTTTGTTTGGAGCCAAAACTTGCCCGAATCAATTATGTGATCCAATGAAACGTGACACAATTAATAGTATTATTCAGCAATATTGTACAGCTAAACTCGTTAAAATTCCCCAAGGGCCTGGCAAACAGCCTGGTTTGATGGATAACTGTGATATCCAAATTGGCTTTGATGCATCTGGGTAATGGTGGCATGGTATATAATAGGTGTGTTAATTGACCTGATCAGCCTTTGTTCTACTACCTGGACACTACCCTCTGTTCAGACTCTGTTCCACTTCCTGTGCTGGTTCCTATGACACTGGTTCCTGGGAGCCAGACATGGGTCTCCACAGCAGAGAATCGTTCCACATTCAAGGAGAAATGCTTGCATTCCTTATAGGTTATTGACCTCAGTTTTTTCTTCTTCTAGGTAATGCCATAACACAATACTGCAAAACATTTATATTTCACGGATGCAAATTACGCACAAATGCTAAATTTGACATTCGTGCATTTGCACACACAAAAATGGGGGAATAAATATATCTTTTTTAAATATTCACATGTAATGAACAAAAATATTAAAACGTGTTCACATACAACTACAAACACAACTAGCAAAGACCAATTAAAATAGAATAAAGCCAAGTAATTAGCAATGACTAGAGCAAAACGTGGCCTCAGACATCATGAGAAGACTTCCTGTTTACATGATTAACAAGATTAGATGATAAGATTAGATTCTATATTTAGGTCAATATTCATTATATCATGTGATTGCAAAACGTGGTCAGAGTTGATTGCCGCTTGTAACATTTCATTTGAGTGGTAAGAGTAGACTAATACTAGTATATATTTTTACATTCAATTAATATTGAATAACTTTGTTTAATTAAATTATTCAATTTTATTTTCTGTGTTGTGTTTTTCATTCATTGTATTAATTACATCATACAATAATACGTCCGCTTCAATTAGTAAACTTAGAGCTTCAGGTTTCCCGTGGACTATAATTTTGTGAAAAATATGCCTGCGCGAAATATTAGTGTTTGACAGTAGTTGTTCCAGGTTCTCCTCCCACCTTAGCCATGCATGGTTATTGATTTATTTTGTCACTTTGTCTGGTCTCACTAGTATACAGGTGTAGGGTACAAGCATGTGTATCAACGTCTGTGGAAGTTAATTTTGTGCTGCCATCATGATAGGATTCGATGTCTGAACTCTCGCAGTGGCGTTATCATCCTTGGCTTGTTTGTACCAGCTGATGTGCCGGCTCGTGGAGTAATGGTTAGAGCGTTGGCCCCGGAGTGCGGGAGGTCGCGGGTTCAATTCCCGGTTGCGTCATACCAAAATACGTTAAAAGATGGTACTTGTTGTTCCCCTGCTTGGCGCTCAGCATTAAAAGGGTAAAGCAAGGAATGGTCGGCTTGGAGTCAGTATGCTGTGTCTGAGTGGGGTATTCATGTTCTATCTGCTAGCACTATAAAAACTGGTGATAATCCAGACTAGTACAAGCAGTACATATGCCTGCATGCCATGATATGAGTGAAATAAATCTCGAAAGTGGCTTTAAACCCCAACCAAATATGGCCATTTTCTGTAATCACGATTGCCGATACCGCTAAACCCTGCCCAACATGTGTTGCTATGATTGACGATGTGACATATATAGACCACCGTTTACATCAGCTGCTACAATATTTATGAATCACGCATCCAAGAACATTGTTCATAACGGTTAATCGATGTCTGTGACTTGTCCAAATATATTTGCATCGATCCATCTGTGTCAACACTTCGCGTGGTGTGCGTTTTTTTGCAAGCTGTTCAAAGGTTTCATATTGTTACTACCCTGTTCTGTTAGGAAATTATCTAAAATAGGTATACGCAATATATGGATTGGCATAATATTTGAATAGCGGTATGTTTTGACAAGTGTTGTCGAATCGTTTCCCAGTACTGTTTGGTGTGCATGTACATCAAAGTATGATAAAATATTAGTATACATGTAAAGTTAATGTTAATGCATGTATATGATTACGGAAATGACGATATATGTTTTAAATGCATATAATCATTTCAGCATAATGAGGCAATGATACCGTTATGCATAAAATAATAATAGCTATACCATGTGAAGTCGATGCTACTAATAGTTTATATAATCAGCCAAATTAATTAAGCGCCAGTAGCCTTTTGGGGCCTAAAGATTTAGCTATATATAGTTTAACAACGAAGAATTTCCAAACACCTACAGGCTCCAGGTACTCTTAAAGAACTTGCAGAAGCATTAGAAGAAGAATGGCACCAGAGTCCTAATAGAAGCCGAGTTCTGAAATTTGGTAGAAAGCTCCCCACACAATTTCGGTTGGCCCTTAATTTATTTTGTTGAGTATACTTAATAGAGAATTAAAACTGACTGTATTTTTATATCAATGTTATATGTCAACACTAATGGTGATGCTTTTTTTCATTGAATGTTAATATATTTTATAGCACAATATCACTTCTTTCTTATAAATATTGGATTAGAAGAAGAATGGTCAAGATAATACATCGGTATGCTCTGGATGAAATATGTCTGATTCTGTATCATGGTTTCATGTCAAGTTTAGTGAAGGATAAGCTGACTTGTAACTACCAATCATAGATCAGAATTTGAAGCTGTATATCCCAGGAGATCGTCATTGGCAAAGACGTTGGAGGCAATGTTTTGATTTTTTTTCAATTATTCCACTTTTAGAATTTAATTTTAATAAGTGTAGCAATCATATATATATATTTTTTAATTTGGAAAATATTACTTCCAACGTATTTGACGAGAGCATCATTTCGTGAAGCTCTCATATCCACAACGAGACTATATCTTAAGTAGTCTCAATCGATTTATGATAGACCTTCCACTTTAGAGTTATGGTCTCGGATATGAGAGTTTCTCGAAAGGAAGCCATGGACTAGAATTAATGGATACTACTATGCATAAATCTATGAAATATGATAACATAAAGTCATTATTATCACATTACATTTGAATCGTTCTTGTTATTCTTTAGGGCTCTGTCACACCTTGCAAATGCACGCGGAACGCATGGGGAAATCGGCCAAATGCTGGCGAACGCTGACCATCGCTACACCATCGTCAAATGCGTTATACAATCGTTGCTAATCGTCGGTGAACGTCGGTGAACGTCGAGAGTTTTGAACATGCACAAAACTTTCAACGCACACCAGCGTGTATGGGCACACGTTAGCTGAGCGTATCCAATACTTTCCGTGCGTTTCTCGATCGTTCAGGTTGATCGCCAATGTGTGACAGGGCCATTACCAACTTCATTTGGCTGCAATTGTATTTTTATTTTAAGAGAACTGTGTTATTGTATTCTTGTAAATGCTTAGCGTATGCGTATTATATACATAATATCCTATGTGCTTTCCAGAAGAAAACATACGACATTAAATAATATAGCATTACGAATAGATATTGTATGTCATAACCGAAATCTATAGAGTCTACAGTATAGGATATAACTGGGTAATATATCAATTGTAATAGTCCATTATGAAATAGCATTGATTCATTGTTAACATAATCGAGCTACGTAACTCGTGTAAATAGTTCATTACGTACTACTAATATTAATAATTATAGTAGTAGTAGTAGTAGTAGTAGTAGTAGTAGTAACAATACTAATATTTCAAAATAGTAGTAGTAGTGGTAATAGTGGTAATAGTAGTAGTAGTAGTAGTAGTAGTAGTAGTAGTAATAATAATAATAATATATTATAACAGAAATAATGAATAATTTATAATCCGGCAGATCCACGTCCTAATTAAGGCATGTTTAAACATTTACATTATCAGCCCCGGACCGTGGATCAGTTGAGTATATAGACCACCGTTTACATCAGCTGGTACATTATTTATGAATCACGCATCCAAGAACATTGTTCATAACGGTTAATCAGGGGAGTATACAAGTAGATGAGTGAAAGTGTTACCTGGTTGCATGATAATGATAGTGCAAATAGACAGAGAGTGTAACGGACGTGGATGAATGTGAGTGAGTTATAGAGAATCTCACCCAAGAGTGTTTTTGATATCGTTGTTAACATACGAGTTGATAAAAGTAACGTATATACGAGGCTTTGTCGAGTATTTACGTTACTTTTATCAACGAGTAAGATATCAAAACACTCGAGGGTGAGATTCTATTTATCACCCAATGTTATTCTTAAGTCATCTAAGAAGAAACATAGCACTTGGAAACGTTTTTACTGGGAAGTCAATGAATACGTTGACGTGCATTTAGATTGTGACATCATATCAATGGCTATGATTGTGATGGCACGACAGTGGTAGACTGTTTGGCAGTGATATGCCTGAATTGACCAATCACAAATATTTGAATTGATATCTCCTAAGCGATGTCGAATTGATATATCATAGGAGAAATCAATTAGAAGATAAACGATTGCTATTGCAAATTTCCCGTGATGTTATCGTTGTTAACAAGGTGGGAATTTCATTTAACATCGACGGCGTTAGTCGGAGGTGTTAAATGTAAAATTCCCACAAGTGTTTCATTGTAACTTCCCGTACTAAAATTGATATAATTTCTGTGTGAAACCTTTCTTAGGGGTAATGATAAAGTTCTACTAGATGGCTATATGATGGTATGGTAACAACAGAACTACACTTGATAACAAAGCCAGGCGAGGCTCTGGTGGAGTTGGATCAAAACTGAAATGCTTAAGAGTGTTTAATGTCACAACATTAGACAATACTAGCGAGGATACACTGTGGCGAAAATTAGAAAGTAGTCAAGTCACTCTGTTCATATGCTCTTGCTATCTTCCACCCGTAGGATCGTCTCGTGCACATGACCCAGATGTGTTTTTCAGCAACCTCGTGCAACAAGTATGTGTATATCAAAACGCGGGCATAGTGTGTGTATGTGGATATTTTAATGCACGATGCGGAGACCGGGTGGATTACACCAAGGTCAGTAATATATAACACAGACAACATGTATGGGAAGTTGCATGATCGATTTTCTGTGCGGCGTTATTTTTGCGTGCTAAAGCAGAATAGGAACTAACAATGACTTTACGTGTATTAGTACAAATGGAAGGTCTGTTGTAGACTACGGTGTTGTTCCTCGTGAGCAGTTACCAATTTTTACTGAGTTTGGTGTTCGTCGTGTTACTGACGTGATTAACAGTTGTAGCATTCAACCCCCCGAGTGTCTCCCCGATCACTCCTTATTAGAATGTGTTATTAAAATATACAGATGTGGCCTAAAAACGGTAAAATCAGTTTCCACACCGCGTTCAAAGAGACCCAAGATGACTTCTTTGCTGGTGAGGATGATAGGGTTAGACTATCTGAGAGTATTAATATAATTGAATCTGATCTGGAATCCAAGTCTAAGTGTATTCAGCATTCACTACATTGATTCATAAGGAACTAGACAAGTACTCTCAAAATCCTCCCGCTAAAAATCACAACCTGTCTAAGAGAAAACCCTACTTGAATGATGAGTTGCAGTCACTCTGGAATTTACTTTGCCTACGAGAGAGGGAGTGGTTGAAGTGCCCAGCTCAAAATACCAGAAATAAACGAAAGTTGAAGCATAGCTATGCTAATCAACGTAAATGTTTTGATAAAGTACTCAGAACATATAAAAGGTCCTATCAAAGAGCTAAGCAAGATCAACTGATAGATTCCTTTAACAATAATGACTCGAGGGATTTCTGGAAACTGATTGGTAAAACCGGCGTAGCAAATGAGAGATCACATAGAATTCCGATGGAAGTGGTTGATAGTGATGGGGAGCTGTGTGTGACGTAGACAGTGTAGCAGTGTGTGACGTAGAGAGTGTAGCTGTGTGGATCATATATACAGTATCAATAGTATTATTAAAAACAGGGAAAGCGCTAAACAGTCTACTTACTGCTGTTTTATTGATATGGAAAAAAATGTGAGGACACACTACAGCATATGTTGTGCATGTATGGTGTAATAAATGGAGAATCAGTGTAAATCAGAAGAAAACAAAGGTGTTGCATTTTAGACCTAAAACTGTCCACTGTACTCACACAACTTTTACAATTGGAGATATTAACATTTCCTGTGTTGAAAATTATAGGTATCTAGGCCTCTGCCTGAATGAACATTTAGACTTTTCAACTGCTATTAATGAACTCGGAAAATCAGCCAGTCGGGCGCTTGGGGCCCTGTGTACTAAATATTTTGATGCAGGAGGCTTTTCTTATGCAGTGTTCACTAAGTAATACGCATCCCTAGTACAGCCAATCACACTCTATTGCAGTGCGATATGGGGGCTATATGAGCAGCAAAGATTGAATACTATTCAAAGCAAAGCTTGCAAGTTTTTCTTAGGCCTCCGACGTAATTCAAAATGTTACGATGGGTGGGTATGGGACCCCAATGTGATGTGATCATATTTGTAATTAAATATCTCTATTTATAAGTGTATCTAACTTCAATAGGGGGCGGGTGGTAGCGCAGTGGTAGAACAGTTGGACTTCGGAGGCAAGGTTCCAGGTTCAAATCCCACCCCGGGGGCCCGGCATCAATGTTGGCGAAAGTTACCTTTCTAACGTGATATCGATAGGATGCGATGTCTGTAGAGTGGCAATGCAGTTATCATCCTTGGTCTTGTCTGTTCCAGCCGATGCTCGCAGGTTTACTGCAACATTCAGCGCTACGGATGTTGGATGTTGCGGGTTTCCTCCTGCCCTAAACTGACAAGTAGTGATATAAGTGAAAGAATCTTGAAAGCGACTCTAAACACCAATTAAACAAAAACAAAAAACTTCAATAAAGTGCACCTTTAAGAATGGCTGTAACATGTCAAGGACAGATCCGAGTCGCTCGTCTAGTTCTTCAAATATGTCATTCACAACACTGACAGCAAGATAGGCTCGAGACGTTATGTTTATGCAACCATGTGTTACGTACGCACGGCCTACGATCTACCAGTGGACTGGTGTGTGTAGTCTCTGTATGTACATTCCAAGAAGCTGTACAGTGTTTGTGTGGTCCTTTGTGTGTGCATTTGTATTTTCCACACTCTCAAGTGATGACAAACAGTATGATGCAGGGTTCAGCCGAGAGAATAGGATCCCAGCAATGTAATAGTTAGCAGTACGTAATGCTATAAGACACACTAAAACTGCTCCAACAATGGCTGCTCCTTGTCACAGACTATGGAGACATTTTATACTTGATATTAATCAATATACCTGGTGGATATCTACTGTGTAATAACGATTCCATAACATCACGTAATCAACACTGATTACGTCTTTTGTGTTTCTCGTGCTTAGGTGAAATGTACATGTTTTCGACTGCTAGCTTTTGCAACGACACAGGGTACCTGGATGGGTCGCCCTCTCAATAAAGGATAAAGCTGTTTGTCGGCAGTTTTCCATGGTTTATTACATTAAAATGACTACATTGAATAATTAGAATAACCCTGTGATTACGGAAAATATGTCCCTCGTGAAATTAATGTTAAAAATTCCTCGCTGATGCTCGGAACTGTGAACATTAATTTAATTCGGGACATATTTTTCGTTCTCACGTGTATCTCGTGGGTTATTCTCTAATTAATTTACAAATTGAAAAGGCAATCTTTATTTTTTTTAAATAAAACAAAAAAAAAGAAGAAAATTATTAAAAATATCAATAAAAAATATTGCCCCTAACATATTTGACAAGGACGGCCATATGCTAAGATAGGATTAGTCCAACACACCCCTGGCTTCCAGGATCTATGTAGATTTAGGAAATGTAGGAAATACCTCCGTGATACATGGATCCAATATGTGGCTGCCAGTGTAAGGTGATACAAGGCCAGTGTCCACAGTGTCAATACCTCCGCATTCATGATGGGATTTAATGTCTTATATTGCTAGGCTGGCAGATAATTCCTCTGTGTTGGTATCATGTATCTGTTTGTACAATGATGTCACAATCAGTAACTGCTTGGTTTCATTCAGGAAGCATTGAACTCACTGACCCTGTCTATTGAGTCCCCAGGACCATCAACCTGTGTAGGCATGGACCTACTGTGTCCATGGTTACTGGTAGCTTGCAATGTTTGATGATGTATATTACAAATATAACACACATCAGGCCCACTTGAATGTGTAATGTCAAATTTATGTTGACAAAACTCTCATAGTATGGAAAATAAAGTATTTACCCAAGCAATGAAGGCTTGAACCTTTTTCTCAATATATTGAAATATACAAATACAAAGTAAAAAAGACTAACATTGCAATCAGTGTTGTAAAACCAGGGCCAGTGTTTTACAGTGTTGTATCTCTACAGGTAGCCCTGGTGATAGTTTAATGTGCCTGGCATGGTAACAGCATGGAGTACACATTGATCTAGGGCCAGACTACAGTACAACCCTTTCATGAAATGAAGAGCTGGGTCTATATGTCGCAGTGCACCATGGGACACAAGATTACAATTGATGGCAGTATTTGCAGAATAGGCAGATATAACATAAACTCATGTCATAAAAAATTGTCTATTACAGAAATAATAACTCTTATCTGTTCCTTCAGTGTGTTGATGTCAAGAACAGTTACTATCTGTTCCTTCATTGTGATGTCAAGAACTCTGTTACTATCTGTTCCTTCAGTGTGATGTCAAGAACCCTGTTACTATCTGTTCCTTCGGTGTGTTGTCAATAACTCTTATCTGTTCCTTCTGTGTGTTGATGTCAAGAACTGTTACTATCTGTTCCTTCATTGTGATGTCAAGAACTCTGTTACTATCTGTTCCTTCAGTGTGATGTCAAGAACTCTGTTACTATCTGTTCCTTCGGTGTGTTGTCAATAACTCTTGTCTGTTCCTTCGGTGTGTTGTCAATAACTCTTGTCTGTTCCTTCAGTGTGTTGAAGTCAAGAACTCTCACTATCTGTTCCTTCAGTGTGTTGATGTCAAGAATACTAATTACTATCTGTTCCTTCGGTGTGTTGATGTCAAGAACTCTCTCACTATCTGTTGCTTTCAGTCACTGTCTGATCGCTCACTGTCTACGAAGCCCTTCAGTCTCGAGAACCTCTCCTTTAAGGGTGTGGCTTTCTTCTGTGGGGAGGTCTTTGGTTTTGCGTCTCGTTGATTGTATCTGCTGATAACATTACGTCTCCCAGTTCGACCTACAAGGAAAATGACTTGGACAATTGGGTACAAAAATAACACTTAGAAACGTCATGGTCACTCATTGTTTAGAACTGTGCACATAGAGGGAACACATCAGAAGACCACTGAATACAGAGTGTAACATATTACTTTAAAAGGGTAAACATCTAAACAAACAAAAAATACATTAAGCACAAAGTTGTGATTGATTGTTCTCCCACTTCAAGAAGACCTATGACAATTCGAGCAATACGGAATATGTGTTGGGCCTGGGGATGATGGCATCAAAGCATGGATAGAAATTTAAATTGGGACTTCTTTCTGAAATGCAATAGTTCTTAGAGCTACAATTCGTGGACTTTCTAGTATAGGAAAAACTAACCATTATTTGTCAACTCGTTACTTGGAATATATTTTCCTTTATGATCAAGATACACTATGCAAACCCTTCCCTTGCTTAAATTTGGCAACACTTACAAGCGCATGCATAGGTTCTAAGTTAGTAATGTGTAAATTATACGACATATTGAGAAAGAGGTTTTGAACCTATCTAATAACTCACAACTCGACAACACATACGCACATGGTTACACATATATCAAGCAGTAACGTGATGCTAATTTGTTCACATGTCGTTAGAGATAACCTTTATTATTGATTGATGAATCTCACGTGACTGATTGTCTTTTGTGTTCAAATATGTACATCACTGTTCCATAACAGAACGTCACCCCTCCACATATTTAGCAAAAGTGTAAAGTGAAATCGTAATATAATAAATTGACAGAATCTTTATTCGACAATCTACAAAGTTGTAATTTTGGAATTGGTAGGGTACACAGTTCCTCACACTGCACCAAATTTGTAAATAGTTTTTGAGTAATAGTACCAAACAGGTTTGTAACAATACCAGACTATATATTTATGCAGGAAAATATAGACATGGTTCTATGCCAACCTGCGCCCAGACAAAAGCAGCCAGAAAGAGTACAGTTGAGGGGAGACCACTCACCTGATATAATGTTATCCATGTCTAGTTCTGCAGCTTCTTTCTTCAGCTTCAGTATCTCAGCTTTCTTCATGGAGGGTTCACCTGGCACAAAGAAGACACGAGTCGCCAAGTGTAAACGCCAACCGATGTTTGATTTTCAATGTCATGTAATTAATTGTGAATTATTATGTATTCTAGGAGGTATAAAAACGTAACTATGATGCTGGCTAGATTTGGCGTGCGCCATCTAAGGTACTTCCAGCGGCTAGATTGCTTTATTTGCAAGCTACCTAGTATATATCTAGCCACTTGCGCTGGTATCGGGTTGCTTGATTTGCACTCTCACTGTCATGTGACATGCGCTCACATCTTTCAAAGCGGCTAGCCGCTTTCTGATAAATCAAACAGCCCTAATCAGATAGACACAAATTCGTATTTATTTTCCTAGCACTTGGCTACTGAAGTTGTTTCCCCACATGTCTTCCCTAAAGCAATGTTCATCTATGATTTTATGGCACTTCACCCAGTTTTGCTAAGCCACATGTTGGCATCCAGTGCACCTCTGCTTTATAATCCCTTTATTTCCTATTTCACAATCCAAACTTTGTGGAAAAAAATAAAAGATGTCTTGACCATAATTAAACATGCTTAATATTCATGGTAACACATTTAGGATATTTCTAGCAATTTGATTGGTCGAGAAATGAAATGTTCCGGGATTAAATATCATTAGATCTCGGAGTCGCATCACGGTGTAGTGATACTGATCTGGACTGATTCTACTATGGCGGCCGCAAGTAGGCTTCCATCTCGGAGAAAGTAATGAGGTTTTTGGTAATGAATTTCAAGAAATAGATCCTGAATTTACCATGAATAATGAGGACAAGTTGCATAAATATCATAATAGTTAGTAATACATTGAGAGTTGGAACACATAGACGCCATGCCACACGCTACGTTATTTCTCACATCAACAGATGCATCTGACAAGAATATTTTCGTTGGGAGGTATTCATGAAGTCTAACCCGCAAACTCAATAAATAGAGATTATTAACCTAGTGTCGTTAGATATCGTCTATATCTTGCACTTAGGGATAATCTTTGTATTAGACGAGCTTCAGAGGTTAATAATCTCTTTATCATCTAATGTCAAGCTTAAATATTTCTTAATAAGAAGAAAACATCAACGTGTGAATCGACATTTTATAAAGTTACGCGTAGGAATACATGCAGGTCAGTAAATTGTAAACCGCTTCACACATTGATAAATACCACAAAGGAAAGGAAACAACTTTAAGAACAATTCTTATTACAAATTGTAAACATATATTAACTGTCCTCAATTAGCTCATCTAGTTTCCGATCGTAATTGATATTTTGTTTACTATATCCATATAGTAATATCTATAAATAGTAGTCACACACGATCAGAGCTCCCTAATTTTCATAGTTATTAGTCAGGCAAAGTTGCATGATACACGAAATATCTGTATACATGTACTTGCTTATTCTCCTAAATTTACTTGAATTGCATTCTCATTACTGGTTATTTCAAGATATCTTGGTAAAATTTTAATAAATACTATGTCATTCTACCTGTTTGCTCATAATATATGGCAAAACTAGGAATATTTTTTTGAAAAAAAAACGGCAAAAAAACAGTGCATACACCGGTATATAGATCTATATATAAATAATGTGAATATTCAACTTTCCATTAGATGATAAATAGGTTTACGTGGCTGTCTCCAAGGTCTTGCTGAGATAGATATTTCCAGTCTGTCCGACTGTCGTCCAAACACTGAGTATACGGTGGATTACGCTGGCTATCTACAAACGCACAGACTTAAGTAGTGACGTCAAGCAATGTGATGTGACGCCAAGCCCGCGACGTTACTACAGATGGCTTCATTCAAGCTTATCACAGTTGCCGTTTCAAAGTTCCCTGCGAACTTTCGACTGTTTCGAGGCGTCCATTTCAATCTTATGAATGGGGATTGTTCACCATCATTCGCGCTAGCAAGTAAGATTTCCTCTTTAAAATATACTTTTGCATCAAATGTATTACAATGGAGATAAATCTGTGTTTTGAAATTTGTGGGTGCTATTGAAATTCGACAATGGCACCCGCAAATTTCAAAGCACCATATATTTATCTCCTAAGTAAACATGCCTAACAGAAAAATAACTTAGGTTGGTACAATGAGAGGTACACAGTGAGAGGTAGACAATGGGAGGTACAATGAGGTACACAGTGAGATGTACACAGTGAGAGGTACACAATGGGAGGTACAACCCTGACTCTCACCACGCATGCCCCTCTCCTCCAAGATCTCCCTGATCCGCGCGATCTTCTGTCTGTCAGTGTCACAGCCAGTGAGCCGCAGGAAAATACCAGCAGATCGACAGATCTTCCTCAGCTTTGTCAGCTTCTTACTTTTCTTCTGCTGCTCCTGTACACTCACAGACATATAATACAATACAACACAATACAACACAATACAACACAACACAATACAATACATTTTTTATTATTTTAAATTGGGGTTTAGAGTCGCTCTCAAGATTCTTTCACTTATATCACGGCTCGTCAGTTTAGGGCAGGAGGAAACCCGCTACATCCGTAGCGCTGAATGTTGCAGTAAACCTGAAAGCACTGGCTGGTACTGACAAGACCAAGGATGATAACTGCATTGCCACTCTACAGCCAGCGCATCCTATCAATATTGCATCAGAAAGGTAACTTTCGCGAACATTGATGCCTGGCCTCTGGGGCAGGATTTGAACCTAAAACCTTTGGCTCCGAAGTCCAACGTTCTACCACTGCGCTACCACCCTCCCCCAATACTACATAATATAATCATTGACACTGTTGATATTGAATGGTTCTAAACACCTTTCTTTTTCATCCTCTTATTCAATTCCAATGAACTTCAACTGCCTTAAACGTTATTTGGATCATCATATAACCAGACTTTCATCAACAGTGCGGCTACAATGATCATAATCTTTCCCATATATTCAAAGGATTTAATCGCTTAATTATTTAATTATATTAAAATTAAATTGGAAATAGCATTTCAATAGATTTTTAAAGTATATCTAGAAAATTTAGATAATCGTGTCTGAAACAGAACTTACCGAAAGGCACAATCTGTCTTGTATGTCTTAAAGTAAACTTGTGAACTACCTTCTATGAGGCCAACTGACCAGTCCCTACAGCACACCCACAGAGAACCTAGAGAGAACCTACGTAGAACCTCACCCACAGGAAAACACCATAAATCAGGCACTAGGAAGCTACATACATATTTCAAACTGACACAGATCAACATTTGTAACAGGTCACCAGGCTTAAGCCATGACTACAGGATGTTACACATCTACCCCTAAGGTACCAGAAATATGGCATGAAATCAGAATTTCTGTATGCTGGTTTAGGGCCAGATATTCCACAATTGATGCCCTAATAATGGAAACTGGTATGTGCGAAATGCACATAAAAATAATAAGAATAGATAATCATCAATGATAAAACTTTACAAAGCGTTTTTATGACGACTAAATTTAGAAATTCTCCTAAATTTAGAAATGTTATTTCTGAAATAATTCATTTGCAATAATAAGGTATTAATTGTTGGTTATTTTTGTCCTTGTCAGTTAAAAATATCTTTCAATTCTATGATCAATACATCTATTTTAACCTTTTTTTTTGCTCGAGGCAACCATATATGCCCTATCAGATACTGGTTCCAGCAGCGATATGGATAATTCTTCCCTAAATAGATTCCGAATACAAAATACATGTTATGTTTTATAAAGCTGTTCCTGTACAATCTTGTTTGTTAAAAGTGAATTTTATTTAAGTACTGCCTTGAGCTCTTGCAATAGATACGACATCTCACTGTATCTTGGGACGATGCTTTTTATTATATCTGTGTCAGTCCTACTTGAAATAGAAGAAGGAATATTCCAAGAAATATAAATGGTGGAATGAATTAGTGCTTTACATCACAGCCAGAATATTTTACCAATACCCGACAGGTGGAATGATTGAATTACATGATTACTGCACAGCTGGAATATTTCACCCATAAGCAATGACAAAAAAGGTGGAAATTAAAAATTCAATAAGAGATTGAATAGCAAACGGACAGGTGATTATTTAAATACTTGTATACAGTCCATGAAAGAACTCTCAGTACTGTAGGGAGCTGTTAGAAACCCTAGAGCAGCAATGTCTGGTAAATCTGTCATTGCAACCGATAAGCACACTCAGTCTGATAACCCCCAACAGGCTTGAGTAGCTTCCCCTGTCAGTTACAACCCTAGCCCTCACTACTTCAACACTGACCAGTAGACGGTCGTAAATCTCCTCACACTGACTGCTAGGAACAGCCCTGTTGTAGTCAGTGCCACAGTAGGTATGGTCCAACTTGTCATCTGATGGTCTAACAATTGATATCTGATGATCTAACAATTGATATCTGATGGTCTAACAATTGTTATCTGATGGTCTAACACTGCCAACATATAGTCATCTGTAAGAATGAGCTTGATAACAATAGGCATGGTTTTAACATGTCACTTGATGGTCTAATGATTATCATATGATGGATTAACAATTGTCATCTCCCTCTCCCTCCCTATCTCCCTCCTCTCTTTCTCCCCCTATCTCTCTCCCCCTCCCTCTCTCTCCCCCCTCTCTCCCCCCTCCCTCTCTCCCTTCACTCCCTCTCTTTCTCTCTCCCTCCACTCCCTCTCTTTCTCTCTCCCTCCCTCTCTCCCCTTCCCTCCCTTCCCTCTCTACCACCTAT
>JAUTBT010029550.1:0-19121 GCA_032361225.1 Lepetodrilus schrolli
AGAAGTAATTAAGATCGCATGCATTGGGTGCATTAGTTATGGTCTCGTAGTAGATATGACAGCTTCGTGAAAGGGAATCATAACGTGGCGTACACCCTAGTTTACGCCCGGACTACAGTACGACCATTTCGTGAAACTGATGCCTGTATACTGGACATAATAGATCACGACCATTCCAGGTATTAAACTTGTCCAGCGCTGCCTTATTCTAATATGTCTTCAGCATAATCAGCTGGCGTACATACATACGTAACATTACTCAACTTGATTGTGTCTGCTGTGTTACAATCAAGGTAGTCGTCTCATCGTATTCCCAGTGTGTGTTGATCTTCGCCTGTGTTCTCATTATACACAGTCGTAAATACTGTACATAAATGTATAGTGATGTATTGTGACATATTCAAAGAATTATACATAGTCTTTGAGTTACGTACCTGATATGACTCGAGGCGCAATCTAAATGATGGCGTGCAATTAAGGCAGAATCCAATATATGAGTGTTGTGTTATGACTACAGACAAGTTCACTAAATATATCCCATTGAAATAGTTAGCTATGTATACTTAGCATGTCTTAAAAAAATAATGCGAACATATAGTTTTAAATACATTGCAATCAAACTATCCTCATGTTCAAATTAGTTTACACTGCGGCATAGGCGTGGTACTAGTACTAGTAGTAATATTGTAATTAATAATATTAGTAGTATTAGTACGGAAGTATCAGTAATAGTAGTAGTAGTAGTAGTAGTAGTAAAATAAGTAGTAGTAATTCCAGTAATTCTAGTAATTCCGACGACAGTAGTAGTAGTAGTAGTAGTAGTAGTAGTATCCACGTTGGTAATAGTGGCGGTATAGACAGTGATTATAGCTTCAGTAGTAGTAGTGGTAGTAGTAGTAGTACTAATAATAATACTAGTAGTAGTAGTAGTAGTAGTTTTTTTTTTGTATTGAGGTTTTAAGTCGCTTTCAAGATGTTTCACTTATATCACGACTTGTCAGTTTAGGGCAGGAGGAAACCCGCAACATCCATAGCGCTGAATGTTGCAGTAAACCTGCGAGCATAGGTGATACTGACACGACCAAGGATCGACAGACATCGCATCCTATCAACATCGCGTCAGAAAGGTAACTTTCGCGAACATTGATGCCGGGCCCCAGTAGTAGTAGTAGTAGTAGTAGTAGTAGTAGTAGTAGTAGTAGTAGTAGTAGTAGTAGTAGTAGTAGTGTGTCATCAGTAATGTTGCTGTCATTACTATTTTAATTGTAGTAGGTAACATATGCTCATTGTAGTGCACATATTACACGTTCTACTCATAGCAGATTCGTGTGCAGATGTTCAACCTGCCCCTTGATATTCGTCAGATCTCCCAGGCACGATGAAGACATTTCAGAAGTATGCTCTTATGCTAAAACATAATACAATAATAATGACTTGAATGTGTCATATTCAACCTATTTATGTATACTTGTCGCGGCAAGAGGATCCATTCCTTGCACAAATGGCTCTTAAACAGCAGGACCGGGTCCTATGTGCCTATTGTTCCCCGGACATACCTATTTGTGTTCCCCAGACAAATTACGACGCAAGTGCCTGTGACAGTTTACCGTTTACTTGTTCATGTATCTTTTAATGTATGTGTGCATGACTTTTCATACACGATTCTCTTCAGGAATAACGCATGATTCCGTGCGTATATACAAAAGGAAAGGCTTTGTTGAGGTTCAATTTTGTGTAGAAGCTATACCAACTTTGCCAAATAGGTATTAGGCTAAAGTAAATGCATTTTCAAGCATGTCAAATGTATTAGTATGTATGTGGTTACTAATATCGGCACCTTTCATTTTTTTAGTGCTGACATTGTTATTGCAGATACAAAGGATGATTAAGCCTACCTAAATCTTTGACCACTTCAAACAAATATATTACAATAGCTTGCTCAGGGAAGTTGGAAACCACAGTATTGTAATGGCTATTACCGTCTCTATCGAACGTATAACCGAACTAATGTCATGCTAACATCACGCACTCTATAGTATGCTTCGTTTTACAATCATTCTTAGAACGAGAACAAAATGTTTGTATTTATTATTTCTAAATAATTAAAAATTAATCCCAATAAATATAGATATGTCTGTTATCGTTATACGTGTTGACAACATATTGTATAGGCTTCATACAGCCATGATACACCGTAGACGAGGTACGAAACTGTTGACGTTTTCACGTTTAAAGTTAATGTGAATTAATGAAGATACGGGACGGTATACGTATAAACAAATGCATGAACTTGTTGAAATACGGTAATAAATCGTCTGAGCGTAATTAAATATGGGAATGTGATACAAAAGAGGGTAACGTAGTTGTGGAATAAGATGCAGCGCAAATTAATGTATACATATACATTACTCTGTGTGTGTGTGCGTGTGTGTATGTGTGCGTGTGTGTGTGTGTGTGTGTGTGTGTGTGTGTGTGTGTGTGTGTGTGAGATATATATATATATATATATAGTGTGTGTGTGGTCGTCACTACTTTCGTATCAATATAATTAATTTGTTTTTTAGCAATGTCAAATATATATTAATGTATGTAAGTATAACAAAGTGATGATCAACACGTTGTTGTAATGTAATGCAATGCAAAGTACTATGTTTCTGCAATCTGAACCTTGAAAAATAATTATGATCTATAACGATTATTCGCATTTACCAGTTTATAGATTTACCAGCTCTCAGTTTGTATTTAGTATATTATAGTTTGTACTGGCGGTTTAACGCGAATTATATGCTTTGTGATATATGGAATTTGAATAAATAAATTATGTTTTATATTATAAATTATGTTTGCAACGTGTTAAAAGGAACGTTATAATGTATCATGAATTGTATCACAAACGAAAACTGTATTTAGATGTTTATAGATGTTGGTGTTGGTGATTAAGGATCAGAAGATTTACCTTCCGTGATTATGTTATACATCAACTTCACTATTTGCTTTACGTTGTACAATGTCTAATCAAGAGGAGACCGGATAATCGAGTTAGCATAGACGGAGACAAGGCAAGATGCTTAAATGTTCTTAGACACGCTACGGACATCTCGTATGCTTTTGAACATTTATCTCAACCTAAACAACGACAACATAATATACTTTTATGTTAAGGGTTTTACTGGTTGCATTGATAGGTAAGCTGTGCCCACCATTTTCAGACAAGTAATATTTTTCTGATTCTTGGACTGTATTAAATGCGTAGTCCTATTCATCTACGTAACACTATTCAGTTACGATTAACGATATACAAATAATATTCAGTGGAAGTATACCCACTTATAGAAGGATATATAATAAAATCGCTCAACGTTCTAAGCTTGTTAAGATAGTTGTCGTAAAAGCACAATAAAATGCGCTCAAGCAAACTTCATGCGCGTTTCAAAGACATCGACTTAGCTTGTATACAATACGAGCATAGCAAACAGACGAGTGTCTATGGGGAAATATCTAGTTTCAATTATTTTGAAAATATTCCGACGTATATAGAACATGATCGTGGGGAAATAATACTAACGAGGCCACTAATCTCTGAGTTTCTGGTGATAAAATAATTCCGAAAATGATGTGTATAGTCTCAAATTAGAACTAGCAATATCCGATTGTTCACTGTGTGTATATAATGTGCATATGCACTGATGTAGACAACCCAGTAGTAAACTGGGATTATCTCTTAATTATAATGTGTAATAAAATGTTCATTATGATCAGGAGTTAGTGTCCACTATGAAGAGTTTAATGTTGAGGCCATGCTCGTAGGAAGATAGGAGCGGTTATTTATTCATGAACTACCAACAATTAAAATACCTCTCATGGGGAAAGGATTGGGACAGTACGCCTCCAAATCCTCATTTTCTCTGAAGCAATGGAAAAAAACTATGGCTCCTGTTTCTACAAGGACTTTGTATACAATTACCAATGTCCTCCGTATAATCGGAAATTGATAGGAATTCCCCGCGGTTCGTGCCATTTATAAATACACAACCTACTCTCTGAAGCATCTACAATTAACCATCGCTTTGGCACCATAATACGACCGTGCTCGCGACTTGAGTAAATTGATAGTAGACAGATTATGACAAATTGTCCTTCTGTGAATGATAATCACTCCCAGTAAAGCGAGTCCTGGTCAGAGCGGTGGACAGTAGATTTGCTCCCTCACGACGAATGTCGTCTGCTTAGTCGTGTGTCGTCTGATTCGTCATCTGACAAGAGTAGCGCGTGCAGCCAGCGGGATATGATATATATTCTTCGTCTGCTCTTTGAAACAGACATAAGTCTTTCGCGCACTGACGAATTCGTTGCATCTGTCGGCAAGGTTTGTGCGAGATATTCTCGGTATGCTTTGAAAAATTAGATTATGTCACCAAAGGAGCAACGGAGGTGCATGATTTAGTAAAGATTATGATCACATTCACTTCTGTTTAAATATTTATTGTGATATATTACGTACCTTATGTTGGTATATGTAGAGGATGACAACATCCACGTTGCATTTTATAAATAAATTATAAATATATACATGGCATATTAGTATGTATTTATGTTATACAGCAATGCTTTATATAGTAGAAAATAAAGTCAATACCATTTGGATATTGAATTATTCCTGAATTAATTTCAGCGTGTTTTAATGACATAATTTCAAACAGCTAGTATACTAACGTAATCTCAATGTATGGTTATGTTAAAATAAAATAAAAGCATTTATTCTAGTTTGTCGAGCGAGACGAAGAGAATGGAAACATAGTCATTAAATGGCCTTCCACAACACACTAGCAATACCGAGTAATAAAAGGGTGGTTAGGGAGGGCAACCTTTACAAGTGAGTGCCTCTAAAGAAAGGCTATACGAGTGTGGATATAAAACTAGATTCTACCCTAAACTAGCGGTTGTCTGTGTTATATTGCCGTTTTATGAAGGCTACGACCCCCCCCCCCTCTTCTCTCAATAACAGTAGCATAGAATAATAAATGTAAATAGTCGAAAATTAGCATGCAGATGTTTTGAATAAAATCTATAAGACACTTTCACATAAAATTGATGTTGATGGTGGTATAAAACAAGAAAATGGTTGTGTGTTTCTGTGAGTGAAGCAGACGTGTCGTGTCGCTAGTTAGTACCTCATTCCAGTGAGAGATCGCAGCCGAGGTTCTCTCGGCAGGAATCGGTGAGCGTAAACGCATGTTATTGTCGCACTTTATGCGGTAATGAATTTTTATGAAGTCTGGTTTGATAGCGGAGGTGCGTCTCGTATAACAGCGTTTGAACAGAGGTTTTGTAAGCAATGGGAGGAGTTCCCTTATAGATTTGGAAAAGGGTCCTGGTGACCCCCGCTTTTAGTGTAAAACATCCCATAGGGGGTGGCTGTAAAATAGCACTGGGTCAAGGGCTAAGGATGTTAATTGGGCTGTTTTATTTTATGTACGCATTTTTACGAGGGTATCTATCGCTAGCAGAGTAGTAAAAAGTACTAACCTACGATTGACATCCACGGATAAAACGAAGGTGCATCGTTCTCCGGCGTTCCATTTCCGGGTTTGGAGCAGGGAGAGAGAGTCTCCCCTCTCGGATTGGGATTACAGGTTCCTTGAGTATCACATGGCTCTCCGAAACGCATTCCAGGGACGTTCATATTGGGGTAGAAAGATGCTCGGTTAGTTTGCAAACCCATTCTCAGTTCGTGATTTCGCTGTTGGATAGCTTCCATCCGACATGCTTCAGACGGGGATGGATATGCGCCCATATAATATCGAGGAGTTCTATAGTTTCCAGTGGGACAGATCTCTGGTATATTCAGGAAGTGGTCCATATACCCTGTATTATCGCCAGAGTGAATCTCGTCCCCTCGCGGACCACACGGTCGAAGGTAAGTACTCATCCCTGGGTAGTTAGGTCTTGTAGACGGAATACCGCTATTATTGCTAGCTGAAACCATGAAGTAAAGTAAAATTATTTTAGTTCTAGAAAATCATTGAGATAGCTCCGAGACCCGGCAACTCATAACAGATAAACCAGAACATTTGCATACCGTCCAATCAGCGATCGTAAATCTGACCTCCCGTGACCTTTGCACTGATAGCTCCTTCGGCTGACTCCTTCCGCTAAGAAAAAGCAGTTCGCGGGTCGCAAAGAGATTTTCGAGTAGGGCGGGCGAACTGCTTCGGTTAGGCAGATAATATAAACAAAACCGGCCCATCATATGACTCCCTGTTAAATCAGTTCAGGTGATAAATATTTAGGTAAGTAGAAATGAACTCGTTCGTTCAAAGAACGACGCTTGTGTATGATAAATTTCCACATCAAAAGAAAACTCTGATCCCTAGACAAATCGTTTTGCTATTTTTCACATTTTCACGTCTGTAACTAAAGACTCATAGCCTTCCAGGCGATAGCAAGGTTTTATATGGACAGACAGATCGCGACATCGTCCATAAGAATAACGACATTTTTCAACGACCTCCATTGTTGTCAAATCTTCTCATCCTAGCATCGTTCAGCGAACCCCCTTTCCTCCCCTACGCTGAATTAAATTAGGAATAATAAATCATTCCTCATTATTTCGTGGATAATAGAGCGATGTCGTGTTATGCTGGACCTTAGATGCTGTTGCCAAATATGACGAATTAACACAAAGAATAGCGATCTTAGTCGTTACGTCAAGAAGTACCGAAAATGTCAAGTAACAAACCCCTAAAACACAGAAAAATCAATAACGCAAATTATCGATTATACAAAGAAAATGTAGTGCATTTCATTAATTGTGTCTCATTTATTTACACGTGCATACGAGTTACAATTAGTTATATTTTTGTAGAAAATTGTTATTAACATAAAAATTAAAGAAATACAAATTATGTAGTCATAATACTAAGTACAGGGTAGATTTAAACGAAATTAAAAATAGATATATAGTATTGTATACAAATTAAATTAAAATGGGGAAAACAATTAAAATAATAAACATATATATGTGTATAGTGTGTATATAGGATGGTGCTCGAGTACTCTAAACAGAAGAATAATTGTAAGGATTATATAATTTAGTGTTCGATCGTGATCTACCGGTACATGAAATTTCCAAGAATAATCCTGTTTGTCTTGCCCATATTCCATCACCCACTCTTTGGGGATTCAACATAAGCCCACATATCTCTCAGCGTTTTCTCTATGGGACCAATATTATCCGAGGGATTATATATTTATTGGATGGATTGACGCGATAGTTGAGCAGCATTTCTTGTAACGACTTTATGCAAGCACTAAGACACAACGTTTCCAATGTTGATGGATTTGTATCTGGAATAAATACCACAACTGCCGAATGCATTTTGTAATAGCTCTACCTCAATTTTATCATGGTTATAACAATATTTAAATTTAAAAAAAAGCATTAATGCATTGGTATGCGTCAACTAATTAATTAAAATAATAATCATACGTATTGTGGTATGTATTTAAAGTATATATTATTGTTTTCCTATTACGAGTCAGTGATGTAAATTAAATATATTAATTTAGCATTTCGATAATATTATTAAAGATAATTTATCTGACTATGATATCATAGGCATTATAAGAATGCTTGTTAATAGGAACATAATAACGTAATAATATCTAGAATGTGTGCTGTCACACGGCAAAAAGCACATACATAACATACAACAGTTTCGTGAATTTTACATACTCATGTACTTCCAATAAAATAAAGCTAATGGCCATTATATATTTAAAAATTATTACCAAGAGATAACTAACTATATTGCCTCACAATCCAACGATGATAAGGTTGAATATGGTAATGGAAATAATTAGTTGTCCAAATATATCTAATAAGGCGTTTCTGAAATGTATTTAGACATGCAATCAGTGATTTAAATTGCTTCTTGGAATTTCATGTATACCTGTACATTCCACTCCTAGGCGTGAACATGGGCTCACAAACTACTACTAAATCGTCCATCACGTCCGCTTTATGACTTAGGCGGGTACTAAAGGTAACCATAACACGACCTCTTTATATCCGTGTGTTCACAAATTTCACATATAAATATGCATTTTACTACTTAACAGATTATCGATACTGTTTTGTGTTAATTTGGAAAGGTAATAAACGTGTAGGATTCACTGCAGTCGTCAAAGAATATCAGAATTATAAAACAGAAGTAAAAACAGATTTTTACGACGACAATAAAAATACATGTTCCTACCTTGGTACATCACCTCGTTGCTTCGTCACACACAGATCGCTAATGGTTTATCTTTCGTTTTACGGCGACGTTTAGTAGGCCCTTGGTGCTTTAGATCCCCAGTGATAATCCGGATGAATTTGAATAAAATACCGCTGTTTTAATCTCCCACTGACCGTACTAATTTTATTTAGCGCTGACAATGAAGGGAGTCAGCACAGGAGAACGCACGTTTCGTAGACACGTCTTTAAAGATCTTTTTGATCCTTTACAAAATCCCTCCATTAACCACGTGACGTAGCCCTCGTAGATTAAATTAATTCTTTCCCTGAGAACATTTGGTTTTCGTAAATCTGTCTGCGAGTTTCAGAGACAATTCGGTCTAAGTACTTGGATGTTCTCGATGTGGACAATTTGTAATTGGTCAATGAGGTCCACCACTGCAGCCAGCTGGACATGCTGACCACTTAGTCGCTAGAGTAAACAGACAAATGCCGTCATTACTGTGAAATACAAGCGTATTATCGTTGTACCTTTCATTTTATGCATAACGCCCCCTGAATTACGATAGGGGCCGGCGCGTATTTCACTGTGTCAATTTCGGCAAACAGTGATGGACTGTCAAGTTAATATCTGCATGCTAGGGGCCGATACTCTTTAATTGCTTTCAAAGCGAGAAATGGGGGTTTTCTCTCGAAAATGCTCTCTGTGTTTCCCTGGGTCTAAAAATAAACAAAGGATGCCCTCTGGTCTACATTTAGACTTCAAAGACATAAAATTGCAATATATAAGGGTTTGGGTGACACCTATTTGGTATTGATAACCGTTTGTCACGAAATGCTCAGTAGCAGTGAACTAGAATGTGTGTTACCATGCTGGGTGGATGTGTACTAGTGTGAAAGGTAAGCGAACACACTATCAGGTTAACATAGGAACCCAGTTGTTGCTAGTATTGTTCTCTGGAATATGTATTTTCGTCATAATAATTTAAAGTAGGTAATGCACATATATGAGTATCGATACGAACCTGATACTAGTATATGCTACTCGATTGTCAATGTATATACTGGTATATACTTTTAAACTTTACATATCTAACTTATTAAATAGTAAGCGATAATATGTAACGAATACTTCATTATTTATGATAGAAGCACATTGTCACGAATTATGTGTCCCATGCATCATGAGTTAGCTTATGAGAAGAAGTTATTGATTAAAAATTAGTAATCGAATCAACCGATTAAACTAGTTTCCAAAATGTTGGTAGTGAGTGATTTATATAAAGGTAGTCAAGAATGGCACAACGCTGAACAATCTATTCAATTCATTCTTACCCAATGCCACTCACAGAGGAGAGTGAGATATGATTTAAGTGTAATCGATTATTCTTTTCAAAAGCTTGAAGGCAGTTTATAATTTATTTCGGTTCAGTGACGATAACATAAACGGTTTAATACATCTTTTATGCGGCGGGTGAGATCGGTAGAGGCGTTTGGAAAGTTCTATTATGAGAGATTCCGGATATTCTCCTATACGTGCAGCATGTTTTAACCCAGATACGGGGGTATAATCCTGGCAAATTGATATGCATTGTATGCTTAATTCTAGTGCTAATATTATATCAATGAAACAAAACAAACTGAAATAAAATAGCAATTGCAATACATGCAGCTCAATTAATCCATTATTAATAATTGAACTAATTTCCCTCAAATGATCCGTATTTGTCAGTTGGGTTAGCAGGAGTGGATATTTGCTCTCTTATTTTTATTCTAAAAGAGCCACGAAGTTGTCTTTTATTAGCAGTCGTATGGCGTAATTCCGCCAATAGAGAGATATAAATCTATAGGACTCGGCGCAGACACGGCGCTACTTTTGGCCCTGTTTTATTGTTTAAGGCGGGGAAACTTTGTGGCTGTCTGGCTCAGTGTTAAACCTATACCATCCCGTATTCTGCTCATACTAAAATTTGCATGCAAATATGGTCGTTTTACGGTTCTACATGGCGAGCCTGTGGTTCTATCGTCCCTCAATATCATTTATAGTCAGTAAGCCAAGGATATACGGGCATGATTTAGAAATGCGGCTTCCTTGCTACTACGTGGATCAAGGAATTTTGTTTTGATGGAATACTAATCCGGAGTTTGCAGTAAGTTATAAACAGTTAATCTTCTTCGTCACAGAGAGTAATATTTGTTTACAAGCCATCGCCGAGAGACTTTGTTTCGATCGAGTTTCTGAGAGTGTAATAAGGGCCTGCTGCCCGAGTTCGGCATACAGCTTAGACCAGGCGGAGGGAAATATGTCGACAGTTCGGCAAAACCTCAGCCTTGCTGATGCGAGTTGAAACGCAGCAAGTCTGGCGATGTTTCTGTCGCGGCATGAAGAAGATATATTGATTTTTCGATAAACCATGGGATGCACATCTTAAAGATAGTTGCATTTTTATTAACAATCTATGTTTATGATCTCAGAAACCCAGTGTGGGGTTTATTGTGTGAATAGTATTTAGTATGAGTAGTCGGACTTTAGGCTAGAAATATACATGCAATGGTGTTGCCTCAAGACTTCCAATTACATACGTTCCGAGTTTGGTAATTTAGTAAATATTCTTGACAAAATGGTTTATTATAAGAGTGTTTGACTCGATTAAGACGATAATTTAGATGTGAAGGCTTCGAATATACGTCTGCTAATTAATGAATATATACCGACAAATCTTAATGCATGCTTATATGTAGTTAAAGTATATGTAATCAATAGCATTGTTCATACCATGTTAACTTCAATTAAAGTATGGTTAGTCGATAATGTATCCAGACACGGCGCTTGTGATTTAAAAGCTTTTAATTCGATTATCGATGTGTGTTGATATCGTGCATTTTATTACTGTTGGCTAATGTTTACCCCGTGTTCCATACTAATGTTTGATTGATATTCTGCCCTATCTGCAGAAAGAGATTCAGCATAAGTATATTAACTTTTATATAGTTCATATTTATACTTAACTAGTGGATTCAGCATAAGTATATTCACGTTTATATAGTTCATATGCATACTTAACTAGTAGATATGTGTTCAATGTAATAGTAATGTCGGACTGTATCTACTACATTCTCTGCGTGTGTATTTAATACATGAATGCTCGCAGAGCGGATACTACTGATGTAATAGTCTCCATTGGCTACAGTGTATATATATATATATATATATATATATATAGAGTGTATGAAAAACCTGATGGAACACTTTATACCTGGCAAACACACAACGTTATATAACGTTATTACAACGTTATGGCAACGTTATAACGTGATTACAACGTTGTAATAACATTATGTGTTTGCAGGGTAACTAGCATTTATATTATTTCGCGAATTATAAGAGTTGACACTCTTCTGAAGCTATCTCATTTGTCGATAGTTTAAAAATATATTAGTTCGATTTGTTTTTTTATATAGACATGTATGCTAACATTAAAAGTGTGATAGTAACTAGACGTTCACTTGTTTTAGAATGCAATCTCGCCGTGGTGTATGGGTACACACATCACCAGACAAAACTACCTGTAAATAATCATCACAATGTTTTACAGCATACCCTGTCACATTCCAGTAGTAAATGTGTTATATCATGAACTGTACTGCGATCCTGCATACAGATATTCGCGGGTTGTTTTTCCTGCATCATGTGTTGCACATAATCAGGTGAATGCATGTTACCACATAAGTCGCAAAGATGCAGATTTAGTTTTTATCAAATCGGCTATTCAAAGAACAAGGTTGACCTTCTTGTTTAAATCTGTATACCCGATGTTCTCAGCTAATATATACGTTATCATATACATGTACATTAAAGTAGATACCAACAGCAAAATTTGCTAACGTGTCTAAGTTTTGATTTATCGCGATCGTTAAAGTATTTTTCCAATAACTCCTCAGAAATCTGTTGATCTGGAGAAAAATGTCGGAAACTGCACATAAGTGAATCTCGTTCCTGGTCTGCCTAAAAACGTATGCAAAACATTTCTCTATTCTGTGGCAACATCAAAGGGATAGCTTCACAAAAAGCGCTGTTGTTTTGTGCAGTGAACCATATAGCGGGCCCGTCTTTCCCGCTCAAGTCGTAAACAGTCTACCCCACACGCCGAGCTTTCCATCTGACAACAGACATCCACCACACCACACTACACCACACTACATTACACTATACTACACTACGTTACGCACCCCCCCTGTGTCAGAAAAAAAACGTCGTCGGCTAACGTATCCTGTTGTACCTCTTTTACACACTATTTGAGAAGGGAACAGATCGTTGGATCTTTTAAATGGACCCACGATAGGAAATGTTATTCGGAAAGTCCATGCCCCTGTTTTTCGAATCCCCTTTTCCCCCTTCTTCTGATTGATGTAGGTCTTATTTCTCTGTCGGGCATGTCCGGAGAATTAACCCCCGTCATCCTGGCGTGTTGCTTGGAGAACGGACCTGGCTAATAGTAACTACATAGGGCAGATGCATTCCAGTTTAGGTACCAGTTTACGATGTGGTCAGAACTGCATTTGGTGCATTCAAACTCGAAATAGCTTATAGGCAGTAGCCAGGATAAACGTAGGTTTTTAGTACCTTTTTACAAATGCATAAAAGTATACTTGTTGGGCATATTATTACATGGAAATTATCAATATTAATAGAGCTAATATTTCATGATTTCATGGATAAGTGTTGAAAATTGGTATATGATATTATGCATTTTATATACTAGAACATTAAGCCATACACTTATTATCATGGTGTAACTTTGGAAGTTACATGAGTGCATGTATGCCCATGTGTCCTTCACTGATTGTGTTCTTCTGTCCAACAATGTATCACGAAGTTGATATGATGGACACTAACTAGAACATTTAAATCTGGAATCAGCGTTCAAGTTATCCACAGTATGCATTCCCCTATCAGGATAACAGTGATGGTATGTGTTCCACTTTCGTCCAAAGTATCAAGTCCCCGTAACAACAAATAATGCCATGAAAAACAACAAATATTTATGAGTATAATTCCGAATAACGATATATTAGTCATGTTATATGACTAGCTCATGGTGTCCTGTTCTTAACACAATAATAATAATAATAATTATGATTTATAACTTAAATGTTGCTAAAGTTTTACTCTTATTCTATGTATAACCGATAATATTATATGAATTAGTTACTTAAATTGCCGAACTAGTATATATTCAATTTAGGTTTGTCTTCTGTTCGAATTTCAAAGCGAAATTTAAATGTGACACTCATTTTCCTACGAATACTTGATATATGTAATTTTAACCCAATAGTGTCTAGCAGGGAGTAATAATACTAATAATACTAATAATAATGCATTTATAGGGCGCCGATATCTTCCAACATATGCTGCTCAGTGGCGTTTTAACAGAACAAATAAAAAACGTAATTGACAGTATTTAAAGCATGACACGTTATTCATCATAGGCTTCACGGGAGAGATAACTTTTGAGTTGGAGTCGGAAAGTTAGGAAGGTGGATGATTGTTTAATGTAATTTGGCAGAGAGTTTCAGAGATGTGGACCGGCAACTGAGAAAGATCTATCTCCAAGTTTGTCTTACTGCCTGGTACAGTAAGTTGTATAATGTCTGCTGAGCTCAAAGAACGGCTTGGTTGATACAGCGTAAGGAGATTCTTCAAGTTCCTAGAACTACAGGGTACATTTACCAGAACGTACATGTGTGTGTCGGAGGTAACATAATGAGCGTAACTGCCAGTATGGGAGGTTCAAACAATAGTTACACACGCTTTGTTCCCCTCAAAACAAAAATCAAATACTACAACTACTAATACTAACAATAATAATAGCAATATATATATATATATATATATATATATATATATATATATATATATTATATTGCCGATTTATGCGATTATCAAACACTTTGAGTTATCTATTTAAACTATTTACGGCATAACAACTTTGCATTTGGCTTTTCTAAATGAAAAAGTCTCCAAAAAAAATTGATGAATTTCGAGTAAGGGTAATCTTGAATGTTGCTTCCATTGCTGCCTTTGATATATTTTGGAAACGTCATTAACTGGCACTGTTTTTTACACACCCAATGAGGAAGTATTGGTATTATCATTATGCTAATTCTCACAGCACTCAAATGTATGAATAAACGCTTGAAATACAATCAGACAATTTTACTGTCTACCAGTCAGATCGAAACCATTTACAGATGTCAATAAGTGAGTATGAATATAAGAATAAAACTATACTACACATATGGCAGATCATTTGTGTTAATGGCATGAATGTGCTATAAAATATACCGATGCGGGTATGTACGGTAAAGTTCTTGCCACACAGAATTATACTTCAACGGTTATCACGGCGATGAGGTGATACAGTTGATAAAGTAATAGTTTAGACGTAGGTAGGTTTTTGTATTGTATATAATGCTGACGAAGGCATGCTGACGAACAGCATTTATAAGTAGAAAAGTTGATCCACCTATGTTGGCATCTTATCGCTACCGTTATAGTTAATAAAATAACAGAAAATAAATAAATACAATTAAATGGCATCAATATAGTGCATATAGTAATGTATGATGTCATAGTCAAACGTTAACATTTAAGGTGATTATATTAGTATGCTAGTACATATTATGCTGCGGTATAATGAAGCATTGTCATAGTGTTTTTAATAATCGTGATTATATATGTACAATAATACTAATTTAGTATGCATTTAAAAAAATAATTAACTGATTAATGAGCTTACTGAAAAATAGGTTGAGACGTTTCTTCAAGCGAACCCATGCCAGTAATATGTATTCAAACCATACGAGAAATTCAAAACTAGCAGAATTACAAATACGATGCCATATTTATAATGGCCATGCATCTGAGTCAGCATTAATACAATGCATCTGTAAATAATCCACGATGATTATAATGAGTGTACACCAAGCGTTAACACTCATATATTCTTATGAATACATTTAACGAAATATGATAACTTCAACAGTTTCAATTTGCATTTTACATCAACGCATACTGTAGCTGAAATGTTCTCGTCAAATAGTAAAATCAAAATAATTGTACAGTGTTTCGTCCTCTTTGTAATGCATTAACTGAGTAGAGCCGCTATATTCTGTTGTCTTTGTTTAAGTAGATAGTTCTTTGTTAATGTTTCATGTAAACGCACATGAGCGAATGTACAATGTTAAGACAACTTTGTTTCCAATCTTTTTCTGACGAATAAACTATGTTTAAATCAAAGATCCAACTGTCAGACTGACTTCATCACACTAAACCAGGAACATGGAAAGTATTCTTTACATATTCGTTAAACCATGAACATATTGTTTCTGGTTATAAATGCAGCTGCTATATCTCACATAGCTAATCTCTCATGGTTGTACGTGTGTTAATGCTTCAAAGCACTTATTTACAAACGACACGTTGAAACAGTTAGCTATCGATGGAGATTGTTAAAGTCTGTAAAACACGTGGTTTATTATCGTCACACTATCATGTTAACTGATGACCGTTTTTTAAGCTGTGATAGCCCCATTTGGGGCTTCGGATTACTCTGCCGCATTCCATCCCGTCAGCCACGACGTTAGTTTTAAACACCCCCCTGTATAGGAGTCTCTAATGATATTGTTATGTCTCTGAGTAAGATACCCGAGTAGGGCAAATAATGACAACTATATATTTCATATGTATTTATCAGTATAAAAATCAAGTATATATAGTAATGTAGATATTCCCTATATATTTATTGTTAAATTGTTATTACGATGTATACTCCCCATGGAGTTGATAAGGAGAAATGAGAGAACACCGATGCATTGATGGGAGGAATAATTTAGCGTGTTAAGCACAAATTCGAGCGTGGATTTGGCGCAATACAAAATGTACACATTGTTATTAGTATTATTATAAATAGTAGTAGTAGTAGTAGTAGTAGTAGTAGTAGTAGTAGTAGTAGTAGTAGTTGTAGCATTAACAGGATAATTATTTTAACGACTAGGCTACTATGTGTGTTTTTAATGAATAACATTATTTGAAAGTACCGTATTATAGGCATAGGAGGTTTTACGTGATTTTGTTAGACGTTTCAGTAAGGGATTTAATGACAACTAAATTATATTTCCTACATATTTAGTATCGCATTTCTAGGCTAATACATTGAATATGCGTTTTTATAAACGAAATTCCTCGAAATGTGTGCAGGTATAGGAGTTTATAATAACTGTGTTATATGTTTGAGTAAGATACAAGAATTAAGGATTTAATGACAACTCAAATATATGTCCTATACATTCATTGTGAAATTACTAGGTTAAAGTAATTATGTGTGCGCGTGTTACTTTTTAAACACAATTCTTCTATACTTAATTGCAGGTATGGATGACATAGAATTATAACACCTAACTAAAATTGCTGATGAATTATTCGTGCGTTCATTGATAAATAATAGTTCGTTAATATCAAATTAAATATTTAATATAAAGTCATATCTGATAAACAGCTTATATTAATCGAATATAGATAAGGTGTGGACATAATTTATGTAAAATTAAGAGAAACGTGGGTACATATATTTTTTCAAAATCCTAGAGCAACAATTTCATGGTAAATAATTTTCTAGCTCGCCGTAACGGGTATATATTATCGTGTTCAAACAAACGACCGACATTTTTACGACCGTCTAACCCCGACTGGTTATCCTGGCGGAACGACGCTACAACCCAGAGTTATATTACCGTTTTATTATATAAACAAAAATACGTACATGTCATCCTCATTTCAATGACGTGGATTTCTTCGTTTTATGCTTAGCACTTAACGAAATAAATAATTGTGCGTACCATAAAAATAAGGTGAAATTAACACCATTTCCCTTCGCATTTGTTGTCGTATTAAGTTTTTGTTTTTTCGTACTTCAGGCTAGTGTGTGATATGCTGAACTAGTCTGATTCATGTATTTTCTGGAATTGTACGTATATTTACTCTTTGCGTATAAGTTAGTGTTTTAGTGACTATTACTCTAAGGAAGTGTTCAACATGAAATGTGTTTTCTTGGGTGTATCACACGCTGATGTTTATGTTATATTAGCAGGTGTACTAGTCCATGCTAATCTTAGCATTTTGCCTTTCAGGTGAGCAACAAAGTGCATCCAGCAAACTGGACCTGGTCTTATATTAAGTATTATTTATGGAACACTACTAACAATAATTAATGCACAATGCACGAGTACTTATCATTGCTATTATTATTGTTAGTATTAATATGTTAGTATTAATATTATTATTATTATCGTTATCATCAGTAGTAGTAGTAGTAGTAGTAGTAGTAGTAGTAGTAGCAGTAGTAGTATTCTTATTTGTATTGCTATTATTGTTATCATTATTATTATTATTGCTATCATTATTATTAGTAGTAGTATTAGTAGTAGTAGTAATATTTGTATTATTATTATTAATATTGTTATTATTCTTATTATTCTTATTATTTTATGAATGTGTCACTCGACGTCATACAATGTACAGATTTACTAGTGAATATATAGTTGTAATCATAAAAAAGGTAAGACTACTGCGGCATGTGTTGGGTTGTATTTCTTCTCTATCGCAAAGCATCAATAAACTTCAAATCATCATTAACCTTGTCTTGAACACTATTCAAACTATAGGTAGCATTCATGATATAACTAAGTTCTCCTTATAGATAATATTATTTTAATGAATGTATTTCGAGTGAAGCTTGTTGTTTCAATTAGCCAATATCCGCAGTAACGAGATTCAGTTATGGGCAATACCTGGCGAGAATTAACTTCTTCCTTCTGCTTGTGGAAAAGTGAACAATTTGAAAATGTTAACAGCTCAGAGATAACGACAAGTGTCTCTTTTGTTGTCGTTTATTAAATTTATATTGTTATTATCTGATGTTCTAAAGACGCGTTATTACCTAGCCAACTCCACTTAGTTCTGGTGGCATTAGCAACAAGAAGATCTGGCTTGTCAGTTGTTAACCTTCATGAACTATTCAATGACTACTTTCTATATATTAAAACTAAATCATGTGGATACCTGCTTTCAACATAGATCTATTGTAGATAATTCCTCATTACAAATAGCAATTACAAATTTAATTGACGCATTCTAATTTCGCATTTTGACAATTTCGATTGTTTGGCCTTTTTATCAAAAGGGCTGATCTTTTTCGAAAAGTAATTGTGTCGGGGCAAAATGTTAAAGCCCTCACTGGTCTATTTATGCTTCTCGAGGGAAGTTAAATCAAGGACTCTCCCTCATGAATTAAAGTGAAACGTCATGTGATGACAACTAAAGCTAAACTCCGTTCTGAAAATCTCAGTGCATTAAACAAATCCCAATCACAGGGGTTAAGATTAAGAGTTAGCCAATCTGTATATGTTGACAGATCGCATCCATCTTCATGCAACTAATGTGGCTCGCTTCTGTCTAGAGGATAAGGATTAATATAGTAGACACAAGACCACACTAAATCGCGGGGAAATTCGATTCTATCATAGATACAGTATTTTAATTTTACTCGGCCATGGCTAACAAAGAGAGTAGCAAGTTTCGTCTAGGACTTAGGTATATATGTCATACATCTTGATGGAAAATAAATATCATTCAAAACTGAAACTAAGTCAAAGGAACGACAGTAGCCCATGTTAATGTAATAATGTAATGCAATTTAAATTGTATAAATACATTAAGGCATGAATACCGTATATATATATATATATATATATATATATATATCTATATATAGTGTGTGTGTGTGTGTGTGTGTGTGTGTGTGTGTGTGTGTGTGTGTGTGTG
>JAUTBT010029561.1:0-19120 GCA_032361225.1 Lepetodrilus schrolli
ACTGAAATACCATGGGCGGCCTTAGCCGCAGAGTCGGCCAAACTATTACCTCTAATACCCACATGACCCGGCAACCAAGTCTAGAGGGTAAATAATGTCAGTGGCTCTTTTCATGTAAATATATTGAATACTTTACCAATAAATGTACAAACTATGAACAAGTTCCTATAGTGTTTACTTTCACCCTCTGAGACTATGGATAGTTTAAATGATCATAGTACTGCAATCAGTTTATGAAACTGGCCCTTGATCCTCTTTTTAGAGCACTATTAAATTTAATATCCTAATAGAAATTTGTTTATACGCCACATATAGTATTTCATTTCCAAGACAAGCATGTTACTGTATTAACCAGGTAATGACAGCAGAATTATCAAGATAAGCTAGTAGCTATTATTAACCCATGAAATGAAAGACCTAAGGCTTGCAGTGGTAATCGGCAGAGGGGGAAAAGGGGGCTACTAACTGAGATTAAACTAAGCTGTGCACAAATTAAGCCAGTTAAGGGATAAAGGGTAATAGAGCTTTGACATCAGGAGTTTGTTTAACCCTTTCACTGCTGGGCAGATCCCAATTACTATTCAATATGCCATCTTACTACAAGATTAACCCTTTAAACCTATTAATAGCAGTGATTAAACCTTGCAGACAAAGGGTTAAAGTAGTTTATCTACAAGATAGGTAAATGGCCACAGGTTATGTACTCAACAAAACTAATGAAGGATCAGTATCATTTCTTGGACATGTATATAAGGAAGAATTTCTAAATGTTGACAGGCTCCAGGTTCTCTTCAAGAACTTGCAGATGCATTGGAAGAATGAATGAATGAATTAGTGCTTTACATTTTGTCAAATTAATTAATTTTTGAGTATATGACTGTTCGCAGAGGAGGACGCTTTAAGTGTTATAATAATACATTATTTGCAGGTTTTCTTCCCACCATAAGCATGTAATTACCATTGAAATGCTGACATTCTGCAAACCATAGGCACAAGCAGCTGATAATGAAACTCCTGTGCAAACTTGTGATGTGTATTATGATCAACTACAATGTACATTATATTATTGCAATGAGTTGAAAATATTGTAAATTAAGTTATATTTTGTATACTATTGCATGCTAATGGATAAAATATGGATCATAATCCAACATGATAATGGGAATTTTGAATAATTTTCTTGCTTTAGGCCATAGTTATTTGATTACCTGGTCCACCGTTTCATTTTAATATTGCATAATTAATTAATTCATCATCGCGTATGGGTGAAAGATTCCTGCTGTGATGTAAACAATAATTCACTCACTCACTCACTCATGGGTCCGCCGACTCGATTTTTTCCACTTTCGAAAATAAATTATTAAAAATTCCGCCAACAGTGTACTAGCCTTCAGAAAATAAGCTTACACATGCCTGTGAATCTATATTTCTAATTTATCATAGAATGTCATTAACTCATGAAGGTGGGTCTCGTATATCGCATGTAGCATAAGAGAAATCAAATTTTCTCCAGTGTCGGTTACCAGTGTGGATTACTCATAGTGTTTTAAGGACCTTGTATCTTACTACCGGCTACCCACAGGCTTCATTCAGTGTGTACCCCAGCATTCAGTCAGGCTGGCTTACTTTGCACACCTGAAAGCATTAGTGACAATATGTGTTATTGTAATCACGGACTCCATTACTTGATTGACAAGAACCGTAGTACAGATTTCTCTGCATGTGAGGACATTTCGCCGATTGAGCAGGAGGGGGTTATATATTTACATTGATTCTGAGGCGATCAGGTCACGCTGGTTCATATTTATTTGAGGAGGTTATTGAAAACCGTACATGGTGCACATTCAGTAATGTTGTGTTGACTGAACATGATGGCATGTATTAATTTGAATCGACTTGTGTTTGACATGCTGAGGTATTTACGCACCACACCCGTTGAACATGGAATTCAATATTGCAATTGACTTGACATGTGCACGATTTTGCAAATGGCTTTGAAGGTAGGCACGAAGTGTGATTACTTTATGGGTTCACAATGTGATGATGTATATACCAGTCAGTGGTAGAACATGCAGCCACAGGTATACCTTGCTGAATATAGCGATTAGTTGTGCATAAATCTTTACTGAAGTAATTGGTACCTACAGTTGAGTTTAGCGTGATTGATCCCTTTAAATTTAGTTTTTTCGCTGGAGTGTACTGGTAAATATAGAGCGCAGATTGTGGTTGCCTCACTTTGAGAGAAAGTGTGTGTGTGTGTGTGTGTGTGTGTGTGTGTGTGTGTGTTATAATTATTATGATTTATTATTATAATGGCATATACTTGGTATTATTTATTATTATTATTATTAATATTGCTATTTATTTGTTATTATTTTATTATTGTTATTATATAAATTATTATTGTTATTATTATTATTATTTATTATAGTATATATTTATTATTATAATTATTTATTATTGTTAGTATTATTATTATTAGTAGTAGTATTGTATTATTATTGTTATTATTTATTAGTAGTAGTATTTATTTATTATTATAATTATTTTATTGTTATTATATTATCATTGATTATTGTTATTATTATATATTATTATTATATTTAATATTTTTTACTTTTTTTATTGTTACTATTTTATTATTATTATTTATTATTATTTATTATTGTTATTATTATTGTTATTATTATCATTGTTATCATTATTATTATTATTATCATTATTATTATCATTATTATTATTATTATTATTATTATTGCTATTATTTCCAGAGACGGCGGTGTGGTTTGGCCAGGGACATGGAGGTGGACAGTGACCTTCAGTGTCCGATATGTCTCGACCTCTTCACGTATCCCATAATCCTCCCCTGCTCCCACATCCTGTGCAGACAGCCGTGCGCTGAGAACATCTTCGACTTCGACTTCATCAGATGCCCCGTCTGCCGCGACAACTGCTACATCAGCGGCGGGATCTCCAGTCTGCCTAGAGTTATCACCCTTGAGAACATCATCGACAAGTTCAAGGCCGAACGACGGAAAGACCTGGAGAAACAGGAAGCCCTGTCCGTGAGCACGGAGTTCCCGGCGGAACATGTGTTGTGTCAGCTGTGCGAGAACACCCCGAAACTCGCCATGAAATCATGTCTGGACTGCAATGCATCGTATTGCTCAAAGTGCCTCCGACTCTCGCATCCGAACCGCGAACCATTCACCGACCACGACCTTGTGGAACCACGGAAGGAGCTGCGGGTCTCCGTGGTGCTGTGCTCGGTACACGGACAATCGCTCAGTCTGTTTTGTCACCACTGCCGGCGGCCATTTTGTTTGGCATGCGACGATTCTGAGAGTCACGTTGGACATGATACTGTGACATTGGAAGAAGGGTATTCTAAATTGAAGGTAAAACTGTGATATTAGCAATCAAATAAAAATGGACAAATCTTAGTAAAGACCGAATTCCAAATCGTGAACGTATTGATATTTTGAGCACCACGCAATGGTAGATGATACATAGATGAAAATATTATGGTGATGTTAAGCAACAATTCACTGACTAACATTAACATGAATTTATATAATATTGAGTTGTTTGAACTTATAATCTGTCAGGAAGTAAGTGTTTACAGGAAACTACCAGGTGTTTCTTGGAAACTGGTGCAACAAAAGTGTAACGTAATATATTGTATTGGCAAAGTTATACCACAATTTACAGGAATTCATTGTATTGGCAATGTTGTACTGCAGTGTTGTATTGGCAATGTTGTACCACAATTTACCAGTCAACCAGTAATATCGCACATCTCAAATCTTGACTGTACATCATTAAGTAGTGTAGAGTCCATATTAATTGTGCTTTCAGATGTCCATTCGAGATGGTTTAGAAAAGTTGTGCGATAGTCAGTGCAAACTTCTAACAACTCTCAAGCTGCAACAAGACAATGTCAAGGACATGCAGGTCAGTAAAAATAGAATTATTGGGCACTGGTTACGAAATGTTTTTGAGACATTTGATTATGATTTCATGCATTTCATGTATTTTTGATGCATCCCCATACAAAATATGATGAGCATGAAATCATAATCAAATGGTATGTGAATGCATCCTAGAGTATTTCTTAAGATTTTTCTTTTATTTCATTCTTGCCAGAAAACTGAAGTACATGTATATTTAATGGAATATATATTTTCAAATTGTTTCAAGTTACAAAATGGAAATTATAGCAGCTAAATACAACATGTATAGAATGTTATAACTTTTTTAGAGAAAACAATGATGTATTATAACTTATTAAAAATGTTACAAAGGAAATTGAATCTAATCTCACCCAAAACAAAGCACATCAGGGGAGGTAACTCTTTCCATAATTTACCTTCCATGAAATAAGTTATATTATAATGTTTTCTTGCATACTATTTGCTAATTGATATGTTCTAGTATTATATTAGTTTAATACTTTACAGATCAATTAAATTTACCTCCATCTTTTAACATTTTTCTGATAATTGATATATTTGCTAAAATTTCATATTCAAATTCATGTTCTAGTTCTTCGCTGTATACTTTCAAATATTTTGTTTCCATCATTGCAGTTACTAGTCGGAAGAAAGCGTGAGGAAATCAATACGCAGTGTGACTCTCTGTTGGCGGAGGTAGAAAACAAGCGGAATTTTTTCCTCGCCGACCTGGAGAATGAGGAACAGGTCAGACAGGACAATGTGGAGGATGCGATCAAATTATCGGAGAAAATACTTGGGTCCTCGCAGAGTCTACAGACTTACTCAGACGATATGATGAAACGAGACCCAGTTTCGTTCTTGGAGGCAAGATATTTTGTCAATAATTGAACACTATCTAGTATCTGTGTCATTAATGCATATTTCATTGGTACATGTATTATTATTATTATTATTATTGTAATACTTTATCTATAAAGCATTGTTTTTAATTAGCTTTTAGAACAGTTAATTTATTCACTATCATGCCGATATGGATTTGTTAATACACTTGGAAGTTGTACAAAGTTTTTTGTAAATATTAATGCAAAAGCTTATTAGTTTATTATTAAGTTTTTCCTTTTATTTGGTGTAATATTTTTGTAATTTGTGTAATCTATTTTTAATTATAATAGAGAAATATAACCAAAAAAAAAAGGAATAGCCATGTGTTAGCAGTTGTGTAGCCTATGTTTCATTGTCAATGAATTCCCTTTCAGGTGGCCTCTGCTTTGGTTGAAAGGTACAAATAATTACATTATTTACTAGTGATGAGTCAATCAATACAAATATTGGTGTATTGAACATGACTAGCAAAATTAGTTCAGTTAGTTCAGTTTTCTCCACATACAATCAAATAGCTGAAAAATCTGCTACAAAGAGGCATTAAATACTAATTCATTCATTCAATCATTCTCATTGTAAAAGTTGTTTTTCTCCAAATATTATGTATTAAATATTTGAATGATTTGTGTGAGAAAGTTTATGCTGTATTTCTTTAGGATATCTAAAGCAGAGAGAGACTGCGAGAGCTGTCTATATCAGCCATCCGATCTGGACAGTATCAAATCGAAGTTTGTCGACTTCAGGAAGGAGAAGAAGTCATTGAGAGATTTGCATTACCTAACAGGTAAGAGATGTCTTCACCTTGTATACTCCCCAGGGTGTTGAGAAGGAAAATGAGGGCATCCTGATCCTGGTGAACCATTGAGCAGGGTAATAATGTAGCACTATGAGCTGTTGAGCATGAATTTGGCACTGATATAAATTGGCATATTATTATTATTATTCTTGTTGTTGTCATCTCGTATGGGTGAAATATTCCCATATTATTAATATTATTATTTTTATTTACTATTATTGTTATTATTGTTTTATTATTGTTGTTATTGTTATTAATAATATTGTTATTATTTTCCTCTCAGCTCCCATATATTATTAATATTTTTATTATTTATTGTTATTGTTATTAATAATATTATTATTGTTATTATTTTCATCTCTGCTCCTTCAATGTATTATTATTATTGTTATTATTGTTATTAATACTATTATTGTATTTGTTATTATTTTCCTCTCAGCTCCCTCCACACCCGTCATTGATGTCGCCAAGTGTTCAAGGAGTGAGGATGCTGTGGCGCTGGTTGTCACGGCGCCAGGAACCACCCACGCTGTCACGGACACGTATGAGGTTCACTACTGCTCAGAAGAACAGAAGAACATTGGAATTGAGGTAAAACATGTAGATTAAAAAAATATCTTTAAAAAAACCCACAATTGTGTCAGGGAAAGATACATGTAATATCCAAATATGTAATAACCCTGTTATTGACCTTTGACCTATTGATGCAAAGATAATACTAATGACGTCATATGCCCTTACTTTTAACCCCCTTGTTAGTAATGACTACATACACTGTGACGAGCTGGTGACGTACATACGATATGACATATACATATACAATATCACAGTGGCATGACGTCATGTGTGGGGCAACACACAGTTGATGGAACAGCCAGTTAATGAGGCCAGTTTATGTATTCGTAAACTGACAGTTGATGAATTTTCAATGTAAGCTTCTTTATTCAACAAATGTGTGCAATGCTAGAATAGGAATAGAGTACTGTCTACCCCTATATATAGTGTATTAAAGCATTTGCCCTGGAAGTGCTTGTTTTCCATTGAAGTCACAATTGTCTGTTACCATGCCTGATATGCAGTGTATACAGCCTCAAGAAGGATCTTGGTTTTAGGGCAACCAACCTATAGAAGCAAAAACCTATTTAACCCCCATGATTTGCTTCACCAGTGCACCCTGCTACAGAAGTTAATTTTCTGACGAGACATCCTGGTTTTGAAGTGTTTTAAACTCTTGGGGTGCCATATATGAACATGATATGAGAGTTGTATCCATGTACATTGTAGCACTATAGTATCATCATAATGGGTATTAATGGCGTTATACCCTTCCGATATTGTCCCAGGGATGTACTCAGAGATGTGAGTGAATGATTATGGAGTTAAAAGTTGCTGCAGGAATCTTTCACCCATTTACGACGATTGGAGAGAACAGAAATATCTAGTATATAATATACAGATTTATTGACAAGAACATAAATTTATAACATGTATTATCTTGAAATACATTAATACACTATATATTGATTTTTCTAATTGTGAATTGTTTATGAAATATCTGGCAATATTTCATGACTATGATAGTATCTACAGGTTTTGTAATAGACGGACAATAATTAATTTTTTCTCCCAATTCAGAACACAGTCAAGGTGGCAAACTGTTCCGAGGGACTGCAGCTACCACGGTACCTAAATCATAGCAGCCATGGTCACGTGGTTCTACTGGAGGACCTGTCTGCAGCCACGACGTACTACTTCTGTCTGGGCGCCGCAAACCGCGCCGGCACGAGCTCCAACTCCGAGGTGGTTCAGTGCCGCACCCTCAACGAGAGCGAGAGTGTGGTGCCAGGTGGGTGTCGCTCTGGCCTGGCGAGTTAACCTTTTCTGTCCTGGAGACAACCTGACATGCAGCACTGTGAAGGCAGGGTCTCATTCCACAGAAAGACTGTAGCGCTACGAGAATCGTAATTCCTATATGTTATGACTCTTCTAGCTCTACAATTGTGCTGTGTAACTATTTTGAGGGGTGGGTGGTAGCGCAGTTGTAGAACATTGGACTTTGGAGCCAAAGGTTCCAGGTTCAAATCCTGCCCCAGGGGCCCGGCATCAATGTTCACGGAAGTTACCTTTCTGATGCAATATTGATAGGATGCGTTGTCTGGAGAGTGGCAATGCAGTTATCATCATTGTTCATGTCAGTCCCAGCTGATGCTCGCAGGTTTACTGCAGGACTGGTGGTAGAACGTTGAACTTCGGAGCCAAAGGTTTACTGCAACATTCAGTGCTATGGATGTTGCGGGTTTCCTCCTGCCCTAAACTGACAAGCTGTGATATAAGTGAAGGAATCTTGAAAGCGACTCTAAACCCCAATTCACACACACCATGTTCATGCATACAGCCCCAGGTGTTCCAACTATTGAAGGTGTCCTTAATATGAATTTCCAGTTATTTTTGCTGTGTCATTTTCTGTTGAATTTGTTATAACAAATGGGGTGATATTCCATTAATTTCCTATTACAGGTGTCCTAACTATAGTAGGTGTCCATAATATGGATCTTCAATTATTTTTGCGGTGTAATTTTTTGTTGCAGTTCCGGTGATCCTGGAAACGCTGTGTGTCAGCTTCCTGTCCTCCATCCAAATCTGCAGTTCCAGTCCCCTTGATGTCGCCATTGAGCAGAAGATCTCACACTTCCTCCTGCACCGACCTCTTGGTCAAGGTCGAGGTAACAGTCATGGTCAAGGTCACATTCATAGTCAAGGCCACGGCTGCCTGTGGAGGAGTGCGTCTCTGAACGGTCGTCAGGAACTCAGAGTATTCGGTCTGGATTCGAACACAGACTATGAGTTTCTCATCCTGGCCTGCAACCCTCGGGGAGAGTGTCAGATGTCAAACAGGGTTGTCCTGAGGACGGAAACATCGGCAATTTGATGAGAGAATTATCGTTGAAACATTCCGCATGTTAAAACGTTTGTGGTGGATATGACTGGCCTGGGTCTTCAGAATAGTCTTGGAGGCAACATCATCATTGGACAAAATGTCATATTATCGGCTAGACTAGTCTCCTGCTATTGGCACTATTAAGTGGGAATCATAATCGCATATAGGTGTAAAATTCATCAAATCATCAAATCAATTAAGTGGGAATCTCTGTGTTCAACAGGGAACCAGCAGAGCTGTGGAATCAGAGAATTGAGAAACAACAGCAGCATTGGACGAAATAGTTCGATTCCATTTGCTGCTAGACTGGTCTCTTGATATTGGAATTATTAAGTGCCAGGCTGTGTGTTCAACAGAGAACCGGTTTTGTGATGCCTATAGGTTCTTGGACCACGTTCATCAGTAGAAAATGTGGATTGAACAATTCTTTGAACTTGCATTTTCCTTGGTGAGGCAAACACTATCTTGTAACTCTTTCACTTACTGATTGTAAATCAGGGCTCTCCTGTACAAAACCGCCTAACTCTTAAGGCAAACACATAAGTCTAATTGCAGAACTCTAAGGCAACCGTAACTTAGAGTTGTGCAATTTTGCACAGGGGAGCCCAGGGGAGCCCAGGGTATCGTTTCACAAAGCTCTCGTATCTACTATGAGACCATAAGCACTCTCACATCGATCTCTTATACATGGCGATCGGACACGTACGAAAGTGCTATGGTCTCATTGTGGATATGAGGGCTTTGAGAAACGATACCCTGATCCTTTCACATGATCTTGAAGTTCATCCTTGTCAGGATTTGATCCGATTCTTGGTTTTGTGATAAATACACCCGTGCAGTAATTACCTAGGGCCTACATCTGTTGAAAATGTTTACTAATTACTTGTCCATTTTTATTTTTAAAGTTTTGTTTCAATCATTTATTATCTATTATGAGAAGGTATATTGTTTTAATTAAAATCGTGTTATTGCCACACTATTATGATTTATTTTTTTATGTGTAACATAGGGAATGTTAATTGATATACCGGTAATATATCAATGTCACAGCAAATGGAGGTGATGTAACACACATGGATCATTCTGTAAACAATGTATTTAATACTGACTTGGACATATTATCTTTGCATCAATGTGCTTCACACAAATTCATTTAAATCAATTCTCATTAAAATCGTTGAGAAGATTGTAGTACATTGATAAGACCGTAAGATCTGTGCCACAGGGGCCTGCCTCCATGGTTTGAATCCATCCAGTTGACCCAGAATATGCAAACATTGACTTTATAATGCAATCATGATATGGTGCATTGTGGGTACCGTTTCTATCATTGGTTCATTAGCCGCCAAAATCAAGTCTCTACATGTAGGTTATGGGCTAGGAATGAAGTTTTGAGAAAATACACTTGCTAATGGCAGCCATTTTGAATTTAACCTTTTTAAAAGGATGCCAAATAGGCCTTGCATCGATTTTGATAATACATGTAGAAATGTTGAAGATATCAAAACACCAATTCACCATTGTCTAGATCATAAAATCACTTTTAGTGTCAAGACTGCTGGACTATAATTTAAATTAATAGAAACAACATTTGTAGTTTTCCTTTCATATATTTCGCAAACGGAATATGATCTACACATATCTGTTCATAACCTGACACTCATAATATTGTTCATTCAAACCAATGCAATCCCAGCTTATTTACGTTTATGCATGCATGTTAAACGATTTACAAAATAATCTAAGATGCTTACATACGCATTTGCCTAACCAATTGACAGTTTTATTCAATATTTTCCTCAGTCACCTGCTAGTTGTCCATATCTTCATGTTGTTGATATCACTTGTACATGCATGTAAACTCAAAAGTAATTACATACTTTCTATACATAATAGCATGTTTTCAATTTATTTAAGTCTGACTTTCACATATATACTGTATGTTCTTAATATTTATGAATACAACATACATACTTGATATACATACTTATACATGCATACTATTTGTTCTCAATATATCTGAGTACGACATACATACATGTACATAAATACTGTATATTCTCAATATATCTGAGTACGATATACATACTTGTACATGCATACTATTTGTTCTCAATAATGACAATATATCTGAGTATGACATACATACATGTACATAAATACTGTATAATCTCAATATATCTGAGTACGATATACATACTTGTACATGCATACTATTTGTTCTCAATATATCTGAGTAGGACATCTGCGTATCCTAATGTTTCTAATGCTATTCTAGCTTCAAACATCTTTCAATAGCATTATTGTAATGCAACCGGTATCTCTATGCATTATAATTAATTATATGTTCAAGTAGTAAAACTTATTATAAAAAATATTATTTGATTTTATTTGATTTAATAACATGATAATATACTATTAGGATAGTAAACATGTATCGAAATGCCACCCATCAGTCTAGTATTGATAAATATAGTGTTAGTAGTAGACGGCTGGGTGATATTTCGATATGGTATACCGGGGACTACGCTGGGTGATATTTCGAAATGGTATACCGAGGTATTAGTTTTAGAGTGATTTTTACTATCATATATAGTATATTATTATATCAATATCATTACACAAAATAACATCAAATACTATTTCTTTTATAACAGATGTAATTTTTACTATCAAGTGGCAAGTGCCCGTGTATGGTTGGAGCGTCGGCCCGGAGTGCGAAAGGTCGCGGTTTCGATCCCCAAAAGACGTTAAGAGATGGTGGAAATCCAAACTACTACAAGCAGTACATATGCATGCAAGCCATGATGTGAGTGAACAAAAATTGACGTGGCGTTAAACCTCAAATCAACCAACCAACCAAGTAAACATCTAAATGGCACAAACCAAGGGCAATCTTCATGAAATAATCCATGCTTGTCACAGATTCCCTTATTCCAACACGACAATTTTGTATGGTTATTACTGAATCCGAAAACTACACAGTGCCGCCCACCCGCGAAGCGAGTAAGCCATGATTATCCGTGAACCTAACGTTTACTATCACTACCGAAATGGCGGCCAACGCAAGCTCCTAGATAGTGATAAACGTAGATAACTCTCGTCAAGTGAAATGGAAAGGTCTATATGCTCATTACGGTAATGGCATTAAAAGCTTGGGACACTTTTATAAGATAAAAAAAAAATCACAAAATATATATATATTTATAAAATTGTATAGTACACACTAGAAGCTAGTTCATTAATTCTCTCTCTCAATAATACACAATAATACACACATGCTTTTCAGGTTTTGCGGGTTTTAGGGCAAGCAATCACAGCTATAGATGGTGGTTTTTGACCGAATGTATCATCGCTTTTGTATCTTCAATTTTATTTTCACCTCTCCATGGTAGAGTAAAGATGCTAGACATCCATCGACAATGTAAACTTATATGGGAAAGATAATACCACTAGTTAATGTAGTTACCTTTCCTTTGATATTGAAATAATTGAAAATATATTCAAACTACACTCGACCAAGTGATTACGAGGTATGGAAGTTGATTGAGATTGTTCGGAATGTTTGCATACCTGATTTACTCGCCTGCTTAAGTGACATGTGAAGGCATAGCAAATCTATTTTTACGTATGTGTATATTTACATATATATAATATATAATATATAGCTATATACTATATACTTATATAATTATATACTATGAGTTATTTTGCAGCAATTAATTTGTATAAAAATTAATGGTCCCTCTGATAACGAACATAGTTTTTAAGCACAGAATTTCCATTCCAAGTAATATTGAATATATACATTTTATTGAAACATAATTTGCAAATGGCAAAATATCCGTGAGAGAGTTGCTTTAAACTGTGTGTACCCCAAGCCACGGCCTCCATACCATCGAATCAAAAACATCAGCAGACGACACCAATTTCGAGTCTACAGTACATCTATCACATTTCTCTTCATCTTTCATTTGGACAGCATCACTTCCGTTACAGCCTACGTCACTTCCGTTGCATAAATCATCCACGTTATATTCAGTTTCCATAGACCCCGGGAAATGAATATCTGCGCATGTGCTGCTTATGGACTCTGTACCGGTTAAGATAGAATGTTCTTCTAACGATGTCCTCGCTTGTAATTTTAACTTAGTTTCATTGACTGAGGTTTGGGGAATTGCATTTTTGTGATTAATCCCGTCTGTTTGATGATAACAATAATTGATAGCTAGTCGTGATACACCATTCAACTGCCTTTTGTGAGTTCTGTTGTAGTATGCTTGACGGTGGAATTGTTTGATATTGAAACCTGAAAGATTAAACAAAAAAACAAAAAAAATCAATCCTGTTGAACAGCAACCCATTTTAAGGTAAATCGTTTTCGGATGAATAGTGATGCATTAAATTTGCATACTAGTATATTTCTCATGACGAAACACAAAGTATACCCCTTCATATTTATTGTTATTATTATTATTATTATTATTATTATTATTATTATTATTATTATTAGTAGTAGTAGTAGTAGTAGTGGTAGTATTTTAATCGGTGTTTAGAGCCGCTTTCAATATTTGTGTTCACATACTAGTATATTACGTCCTGTCAGTTTTAGGGCAGGAGGAAACCCGCAACATCCGTAGGGCTGAATGTTGCAGTTGCGAACACCGGCTGGTATTGTTTCATGAAGCAACTACCAGACCATAGTGCTCTTGTAATTAAGTCTCTGATATTGCCATGTATAAAAAAAAATGGTTACGAGAGCGCTGTGTTCTCGTGGTAGATACAGAAAGCTTCATGAAACGATGTCCTGGTTCATATGTGCGCATCTATACTTTACTAGACGAAGATCATGAGGTTACGAAAACATTTTGAGTACGATTACATGCTCAAGCTAAACTTTTATATGGGTATTTGTGAACAAAACGTTGAGAATGAAATCTACAAATATAATTCTATAATATGTTTATACAATAATAATTTGGTGTTTGAGTTACATAAATTCCTAAAATTAGGCTTCGTACGATACCTTACCTGCCGTGTGAAGAGCCTTGAGGAATGCTGCCGTTTTCCCCAATAACTCAGCTTTTTCCATCTTTACAACGTTAGTCTAAAACGTGAAGAAAAAGCACAACATGTATATTGTATAATAAAAAACACAACATAGAAGATACGATTGAATTATTTAATTAAACGTAAAAATATGCACTAGTACTCTTAACACTCAAGTGAAACGTTATAAGCGGCAATCAACTCCGACCTCGTTTTGCAATCACGTGTTGCAATGACTAGTATAATCCCGGTAAATTAAGCAATCTAATAATGTATGTCTACTATTTCATTGTTACTCGTGTTTATCTTTCAAACTGTCATTTAATTAGCTTGAGAATGTATTTCCTGTCGATTAATTGCATGGCAGATACGGTCTACTGCGTGAAGTGCAGAATATTAATGTTAAGACAAATGCGGTACATACCCACTTTATTACTTAATGTTTTTCATATTTTCGTCGTATTTCTTTTTATCGCGAGATAGGAAAATATTTAAAACCAGTGGGACATGCGGACAATGGAGCTTGATGCAAAATATACACTGCAAGACAAATATGAGTGAAGCGCACACTGTAAAACAAGTAAAACAATAATTCACTCACTGACTGCAAGACAATATAAATAAAGCGTACACTGCAAAACAAATATGAGTGAAGCGTACGTATCTTGCAAGGCAAAAATGAATGGAACTTACGTACACGGCAAGACACAATTGAGTGAAGCGTACGTATATTGCAAGACAATTGTATAGTCTGGAGATTTAAGGCCCATTTTTAGCCGATTCGTGCACTTTGTGATACAAGCATGAACTTTGGCATACATTTACTATACCCTATAGTGATTCATTTCCAAACTGGACCCCAGCTGGATTTGACCTCAATATGGCCGCCATTTATATTAAACTTTACCATTTTCGCAATATCTCGGCTAAAAATAATTATATAGACCTATTGTTTGCGTCTAAAGCAATTATCTAATACACTACTGGCCACTGAATTCAAATTTCATATGCTGGTGGATAAGTATTGTCTATGGCTATCATTCAGATTCCCATTAAGTAACAGAAAACGGAACAATCGTAAACATTGTGTTGAAATTGAATAGAGTATGTATTTTCTCCGTGAACAAGTAACAGATGAAATTATATGTGACTTGAATCTGCACAAATGCATTTGCACACTACTGGATTATAGCTTTACACGATGATACTATGAGCGTTGTTTGTACAACAATTCAGCATACCTTCCTAGCAGCTAGTTGAGTCACCATTTTTCACCTGCTATACATTGGACTTCTCCGAAGTTCACAAAAACTCCGCTAGACTTTGCAAATGATGTGCTACAATACTAATACTTGTATCTACATTGTGGAAAGAATATTCAGGATATTCACTATCGGTGTGTCTTCATTGACGACATTCCATGGCCCATGCAGATCAGGTTGTACATTTTCCTTTCCATGCAAGTTAAGATGTTAGATCATACCAAATCAGGTATTAATACATAAAGTGCCCTAATATACCAAATGATTGACCCATGGTTGTCTCGAGATATGGAATGTGGTGTCAATACCAAACGTCAATATATAGACTCGCAACAAATCGTGTTGACCATACCAGTGCTAATGACAGCAGCAATATATGCACAGCCCTGATGAGAATCTTGTTCATGCCATGTTCAGCTCCATCCATCCTTTCCTGAACATATGCCGGTAGTCCACCACATCGTGTATAAGTCAAAGAATCTTGAAAACGCCTCTAAAACCCAATTACAAAAAAAACTAAAACTAAAAGAAACAACCAAAAAGCAATCCATCAGTCCTACAGGTTCACATGGGGAATGGATACAATACTTCAATCAACTTTCATCAACTTCAATAGGTATGCAGGTACCATTATCCCATACCGTACTCCGTCGTATTTAATTTCTTATGCTCTCCAGTATGTATAAAATATACCTACTGTCAGTACCTCATCACCAAACTGCTTACGAATGTAAATTGTATAACATTAGTGACATAATAATTATAAAATTCAGATTCCTGGCTTGGTCACGTTAAAAATTGTAGTAGCACCATTGTCAATGATGATGATTTGTCCATCCTGTGGATGTGAATGACAGTCAGAATGTGTCATGATGTAATTATAGGTCTTGAACACATACCAACACATCTGCCTTTGTTTTCTGACTCGTAGATGTAGAAAGGGATTATAAATGTAACCGTTCTCTAGAATAGAATACTTATGCCATTCTGGCCCCGAGGTTACGAAACCTTTAAGTGCGATATCATGCTCAAGCTGAATTTTATATGAGGTTTTGTGAAGAAAACTTTGAGCATGAAATCATACTCGAAAATGTTTGATAATTTTGAGGCCTGTTTTACCATACTTGACAGACGATGTCTATACAGAATATGGTTTGTTCTCGTAATTTCGCACCATGAACTATATAGAGGTATAGTAACTGTGTGCCAAATTTCATGCTTGTATCGAAAAGTGCATGACATTTTGCTAAGCCTCCGGACTATAAATGAAGCGTATATTTGCGAAAGATAGAGTGTGCAGTAAACTATATGTATACTGACCGTGTGAAGCATACACATATATAAGTTAAAGACAAGAATATTTAATGATGCGTACACCAGTAAAAATACATCGACGTACTGTACAGATGACCGGTGAGATCTATTATTCCCCGGACCCGGATGCGGACTTTTGGTCAATTCACCGGACCCGGACCCAATTCCCGGCAATCTGATTGGCTCATGAGATATCGAGCATCGAAAATTGCTTGTTATCATAAGATGATGTTCACAGGTAGATGAAGAAGGCAGTTAAATTTACAAATATCTCTATGGAAGCCAATTAAACACTGTTTGATTATTTTGCGATGTTGCTTAACTTCGATGATCACACGAAAACCGGTGTGTTCAATGTTCTAAGGCCATAGACGATAAATAGTATAAAAATATGCGTGACGTGTAGTTGACATGCATCTACCCACATTAAAACTGATTATTCAGTTACCTGCATTATCGCTATATTATATACATGTATATATCTTAAAGTTTCGGTTAATGGACAAATGAAAAATACCCGTTAAACGGGAAAATTCACATCGACAAATACACTCAATTTGAGCTCTACGCCATCTTAGATGCAAGTAACTGTATGCGGTTCTCCCCATTGACTGTGAATGTCTACCGCATGGTCGAATTCATTGGTCACATAATTATTAGTTGAAAGATACGTACCAATTAAGTACTTGCATTTACGGGATCGTGATTGATAAGCAAGTACCCGCCCACAAGAATCACAAAGCTTATTACACGGGCTAGTATTGTCTCGTCAGTGAGGACAGTTGTTCACCGTGACACCACACTGCGACACCACTGCCTGTGACGCCATACACAGTGACACCAATCTATTGTCCGTAATGGAAGTCCTTGGATAGGTCGTCGACGGAAATTTAATGAGTGTGGTTTGAAAATAAGTTTTACGACACGTTCTCAGATACAAACCTGAGATACAATAAACTGGTACATTCCTCTAAGCTATAAGCTGCTGTTTCCAGCGCTAAAAGGTTACCATTCACATGGCCATGGCATCCTACCGGGTACCCATTCTCTGATGGATGAACAAAAGCATTTTCGACTTGCCTAAGGCGACCACATTTGTTTCAACCAGTGTCTCTGGATATACTATGATGTGCAATATTATATGATGGCTTGCAAGACTTAGAATACGAAACTCGTAATGTGATGTACCATACCTTGGAATCTGACGGCGATATCAGAGCCTCGATTTCGTCCAGGTAGTAATTTATCTTCGCACGTCTTCGTCTTTCTGCCAAGTGTTTTCTCGTCTGATTTGGGTCGAGTTGTTTTTGTTTACATAAAACGAAATATGAAAATGTCATTGTCATGGAGTTACGACTCGTACAGCGCTAGGTTCGTTCTGTGGAACAGGATCCAGGCCATCCCAAGCTTAATTATAAAAGGACGAATAGAATCTTCATATGTAGAAAATACAAAGAAGTGATGAGTACAAATTATCCAGGCCATACTATTTTATCAGTAAATCAATTCTTTTCCGTTAAAAAATAAAAATGTTTTGTTTGTTTACCAGACATAGAACAGGTTGCGATTTGACTCTTCCGAAAACGGAAGACTCGATAAAACATATATATGGAAGACGAACAGTCAGAAGTTAGACTACACATAACTCTTTCCGTTTTCGTGGAAAAAGTTTCATCACTGTTCAGGATTTCATTGCTGTTTCTACACGTTTATTCTGTTCGTACCTTTAATACAATACATACGTATATGTGCACTATCCTTACTAAACGAACAGTGGTGTGTATACTTGTAATGGCGGCAAAACTACGCACACTATTGCTTATTAAATCAGCATTGGCTTGATATAGTTTCAATGAGCGTACGTTTCTTAATTGATTCGCCTTCTATATTATCACTATTCAGAACAGAACAAAACAAAACTTTATTCCACTCAGACTGTTGACTATAGCATTTGAGGTACAACATTAATATAATGTATATACACTAGGCGGAGGGGTTTACATGATCATGAAGACGTGTTTATATTGATTTATATTAACAAAGTATGGCGAACCAATTAATGAACGCAGACAAATAATGACAATACCTACCGATAAAAAAAGTTTTTATAACATATAAATATCGTTTGGTAATTTAGGAAATAGATAATACACGAAACATTTGCAACTGTTTACAATAGTTCTTTACTTACCAAACTTTCTTTTCTGTCCGCATCCATACCCTAGCTTGAAGTAACAAGACTGATTCTGTCACTGACTCTGAGCACTAGAGGGCACTGATGCAGATAACGGGCAGATAATCCTTTAGTTGCTATTTAATTCATTCTCGACTTCCTAACGAGTGTTCCATCGCATAGTGAAGACCCCCAACGGGAAAACCTTAAGAATTGATGTTACGCCAATACAGGTAACGCTGTTGTATGACGGTTGATTTAAGGAGACAGGTAACGTCCGAAGAAGATTTCCAGAGCACGCAACGTGCTAATGGGGGTGACGTAGGGGAATTAAAATAGTATGTAGAAACTGCCCGGTGAACCGTGATGGGATTGAAATTTAAACGGTTTGTGTCCGATTTGAAATGTATGAATTCGGAAGTGGGTGGGAGGGGATGAACGTGGGAGTGCACCTTTAATTGGGGTCCTCCTAAATCTTAAGGCCTCGTGGGTTGACATGGATGACAATGGCGCATAGAAAGGTTGCTGCCACCACGCTGATACCAGTTGAAGTAGAACTTGTTACATTTTGTTTGCTACTATTTGACTAGTTATTTGCTAGTTATATTATAGGCTTACGATTCCGTATACTCGTGTTAAAAATTGTCGCCACTATACTTTACTGGAAATAAAAGTGTGTGTGTGTGTGTGTGTGTCTCTCTCTCTCTCTCTCTCTCTCTCTCTCTCTCTCTCTCTCTCTCTCTCTCTCTC
>JAUTBT010029572.1:0-19112 GCA_032361225.1 Lepetodrilus schrolli
TCTCTCTCTCTCTCTCTCTCTCTCTCTCTCTCTCTCTCTCTCTCTCTCTCTCTCTCTCTCTCTCTCTCTCTCCATAAACATAAGAATTAGATATATACATAATTTAGATTTTCAAAAGCAACTTGATAATATACAATAAAATAATGTATTCCAATTAAATCTAACATAGACCAAAGTAGGACGTGTATATAGAGGATCTCGTATGAGTGGCCATATAATACTGAATTTATTAAACGATTATGCTATGCTTGAGCCTCGCATAATACAAATTTTGCCAATGAGTTAAATAAATTCAGTAATATATGAACACGAATGTGAGATTCTATTTTTCACTCTTAAAAGCTATTGTAATATCGATTTTCAGTCACAAACACTATAATAGACACATGTCTTGGGAACTCGGTTAAAGAACGCGGGCACAATATAGTTCCAAGTAGATGTGTAAATATTAATAAATATGTTTGCATATTTAATTTAAGAAATCTTTTAACTTTTTATTCGACAAATTAAATCGTAAGAAGAAGCTCTAAAAGAGGTCCAAAAATACTTTGATATCGTGTATAAATACAATGGTATACATCTATTGTGTTATGCACTAGTAAAACTATTGATGTTTATAGCATGGGTTTATTGCACTCTCAAATTCCTATGTTATGTGATAAATGTAATGACTAGTAAGTTGGTTGTTCATGAATCCCGAAAGGCTTTACAAATACATATACTGTTTGAAAAAAGAAATACAAAATATTAAATCACGCACGTGTTGTGTTATCCTCTGTCGCCTTGTTTCATCCATTGATACTATTATCACCAGTTCCTCTACGGACACCGCCTTCTAGATGTACTCTCAGATTGCTTCTATGTTTCCCATTCCACCGCCTCGTGCATACTGCATGTCCGACTGATGCAATCTACTTTACAAACAACGCCAGACTCTTGTAATGCTATTGTCTGACCCCTCCTTCCAGCTCTAATGGAATACACGCATCAGCTAACATTCAATCGCATTTAGCCAAACATCGACAAAAATCTCTATATTATTGTATGGCCAAAACTCTTTTCACACTCGGTGAAAAATAACTCTCTTTCAAAGCGCCATCGTTTATTTGAACGGAAGCACAATTGAGTTGGGAATGTGATTTCACACACAACAAAGTACGGCTATGTATCAAATCAATGATTTTGCCGTTTCCGACAACTGCTAACTATGGCAACCCTAAGGAGAGGATACTTGTCACCTGTTACAAGCTTTAACCACTTTAAACTACGCGGATCTATGCCAGTAATTACCTGAGAATTGTAACGACGCTAATTATAGTTTAAATATTTGTACAGACCAAATTCAAAACAGTTTAAGCATACCACCATCCATCCTCGAAACTCGAGACCGGCTAACTTACTTTCGAGGATGACTACGGATATGATGTTGTATTATAATGTATTTATAAAATTTAAATGTGTCGGTTTTGTTCTTCCATACAATGTACATGAACACACGTTGAAATGTAATTCTCCAATGCTGTATTTCAGACATTCTATTATTTTGTTGTCCGGCAGTTAGCCGAAATGTACAAAACGGAAAACATTCCCGTAATTAATCACGGGGCCAAAATATGTGTAATCACAGTACCACTTTTCAGTGTATTCGTCCGAGATCATCGAAATATGCACACTTATGTTTAGCCGCCCGAATTCCTAAACTCACTCGTACAATTCTACCAATTTCCCCTTGTTTCAGATCCATACCAGCTGTTCACGCCTATGGCAACTCGTCTCTCCAGCTCAGGTATGTCGAGCAGATCAAAGATGTCTCTGAAATAAGACATCTCTCCATTTATGGCATCGCTGTCTTGCTCATGTTTTTTGTTTGGATTATCAATTTTCAAAATTGTCACGAGATGACAATACTAAATTGCTTATTTACATGTTCAAATTGACTGGATTCAATCATATGACTAGTGGTCTTCCCTTGTATATACTTCAGAGCATATCTATTTCTCCTATTTGTGAGAACCAGGGTATCCTCGTATCTAGTAAGAGATCATATACTAGTATATAGCGGTCTTAATTTGTATTGGTCAACGAAACAGCTAGCTACGAGAGCGCTGTGGTCTCATAGTTGACACCAGAGCTTCATGAAAGGGTACCATCGCGCCCACTATCAACTCCTTATCAGTAATATGAACACCTAGAATGAGTCCACGTCATATGTTCAATATCTGACGTCTATATTGTCAGTGTTTTCCTCCAACCTTTTACAGGCAGTGGTCAGGAATATGAACACCTAGAATGTCTGACGTCTATATTGTCGTTAGAATGCTCATTTTTTCCTCCCACGTTTTGCAGGCAGTGGTCAGATCCAGCTCTGGCAGTTCCTACTGGAGTTGCTGTCGGACAGCGGAAACGCGGCATCAATCACGTGGGAGGGGACTAACGGGGAGTTCAAGCTGGTGGACCCAGACGAGGTAGCCAGACGCTGGGGGGAGAGGAAGAGCAAACCCAACATGAACTACGACAAGCTGAGCAGAGCGCTGAGGTACTACTACGACAAGAACATCATGACCAAAGTCCACGGCAAGAGGTACGCCTACAAGTTTGACTTTGCCGGGCTGGCTCAGTGTTTGCAGCAGTCTTCCGGGGATACCTCTGCGTTCAGATACCAGCAAGACATGTTCAGCTACCCCAGTCCAAAATACACCCCGGCTCACACTGCAATGGCGTCCCCACCTGCGGGACTGTTCGGCGGAAATACGGGCTACTGGGGAAACACGAACAGTAATTTATTCTCGGGCATACCGGCTCAAGTGATGCCTCATCATACGGGTCACATCAGCTCACATCTGGGACCGTACTATGCACATTAGTATTCGTGTACAGTGTACACACCATGTAGATAGTGTACATAGACTGTTGACATTATGCCCTCCGACAGCCGAGAGGACTCACAAGGGGAGGACACTCTGTGCTACATATCATAAACGAAAGGACACATAACGAAAGTCTGATATGAGCATATATATTTCGTGAAAGAGAAACATGTTTTCCTGTGATAGTAGACAATGGCGTGAATCTCCTTCAAATTCTTCACTCTTCATTCCTCACTAAATCACAAACACCTGTAAAACCAAGTGCTATTTTAAAGCGGGTGTTTTTGTTTGCAATTAATCATAACTATTATATATACTAAATTTAGTATTAGGCATGTAAAGAATACGTGCGAATATATAAATTGTAAATCATATTACCATTTTGAAATTGAAGCAATGAATTTCAGATTAAAGTGATTGCTGTAAAGTTGTACTACTACTACTACTACTACTACTACTACTACTACTACTACTACTACTAATTATTATTATCATAATATAATATAATAATAATAATAATAATAATAATAATTAGTTAATTACCATGCTCTTTAACTCAAAAACTTCGGAAACATATTTCTATAGCAGCCAATTTCCGAGTGTTTCAGCATATTTCAAAATCATCTGATCACACAGTAAAATATGTTTTTGAAAGTAATTTTTATTCCAAGGATAATAGGCTTGCTGCTACATGTGTATATAAAGGAATCGCGATCAGTGAAGTAGGTATGTCTAACAGGGTAGGTATGTAGGTATGTCATAAGTGCTGTCTAACAAATATTATTAAGTAGAATTGGATATTCTTTGTGGAGGAGAGGGTCTCGTTCACTACGAATCATCAAGCCTCTGTAAAAGGTTCCAAATAGTATGTATCTGGATGTATTTATTTCTCGATTATACTTGGGTACCTTCCTATACAATGAATGTACGTGTACATGTAATATAATTGTTCATCAATCGATTGGTTTTGTAACAATAAAATCAAGTTAATCGGTGTACGAGTCGTTATTGTAATCTCCGTTTGTCACTGGATGCGTAACAACGTCTGTGCTTTTGAATATTGTTATTACGTTCTGACTATCTCTATGTGAACTTCTGATATTTGAAAACATATATTAATTTGTTGTGATATTAACTTATTTAGGTGTCTATGTATTAACATACTAAAAAAGTAATTAAGTAATGTTTAGGGTAGCTGTCTACCACATTTCATAACTTGGCTTGAGGAATCTGGTACAATTCTTCTTCCAATGTGTCTGTAAGTTATTGAAGAGGTGGAGCCTGTAGACGTCTGGAAGCTCCTCAGTGCTGAAATAATATGAAGATAAATTTATATTCCAAAAACAGCTAGTATCTTTATATGCGTAAATACACTGTACAGATAAAATACAATACATATAGAAACATTCCTGTATATAGTAAGGCTGGTAGTTGAAATACTGTGGAACATCTCCTGTTTCTTGATCCGGCATTGTACACAAAACACAAGTGAGCGATCAATTTCAGCATTCATGATCAGATTAGACCGAGACATTACACTGAGTATCTCTATATAAACATAAATTAAACCAAGGACCGGCAGATATTTTTTTAAGGGTAGAATTTTACTAAATTTCGGAACTCGGAATGAGGAATCTGGTGACATTGTTTTCCCAATGTGTGTAAGTTCTCTGAAAACCTGTAAGGAGACTTTAGATAGATGTGTGGACATTATTAATTATTAAAATAATACAAAACTAAATGTATATTTCCAAAAGGTTACTGGCCCTTGATTAATTTTGTTGAGTATTGAAGCTACTCTCATAAGATATGAAATGATGGTATATTATAGAAAGCCTCGAACTTGGTTTTAATTTAAATTCACGGCTCACAGATGACATTATTGATTTCACAAAGCAAATGTATCGATTCTATATTATCATTGTGGGTTGTTTTAAAACGTTACATTGGAATTTACTCGTGGCCAATGCTCTTGCTAACAAACAAATGCTGTGTTAAGTATACTGGATTTAAGAGACTATTTCACAGTCGTGTTCATCCTCGAGAACACTTGTCAACTGCCTACCTATTTATTCGCTACTAACTTTGGGGGTCGAGGATACGCCAGTTTTGGGGCTTGCAAACTTGTACAACCCAATGCTCATTAAACTGCAAAATACAAATTGTATTGTAACGTAATTATTTGAGTTATTTTCACGACATTCATCTTTACCCAGTATGCATTCGTAGCCGTTTAATTCACAGGGACTTGTAGAGCGGACCCAGTGCATCTAGCTTGTCAAAACCAGTCAACATAACCATTTTTTTACAAACTTAATAAAAGAAAAAAGAAAAAAATATCCGTGCCTTTGTTGGACTAGTAATGCGCAATTTGTCATTCAGTTATTAAAAGTAACCCAATTCTAAATTTCATCATTTCGTTCACACAGACGCAGTTTGAGTCGACTATTTAAACGTATGATCATGTTACTGTGTAACTAACTATCATTGGTTTAAAACAAATTGCGCAACTTCCTTGTCCCAATACATTATTATTGATATTACACTTTATATTGTAATTCAAAGATCAAACATAGACAAGTTGTATACTTTTTCTTTTCTTACCCAACAGTTCAGACTCATGATCATGTAACGAAATTCATTAATGCCAAATCTTATCTTAATGAAACTTTTAGAGGAGAGTCCTATTTGAAATCTTCACACATTATATTCATTGGTCCCAAAACCCTGCTGCAGTACTTCATACAAAGCTCAAACAAACGCTAACGATTTGAGCCTGCAAAGCTATCTGGGAATGCTTATAGGGTCTGTTGTTGGGCTAAAGTAGTTTATTCTGTCTAAATGTGTCTATGTTAAGTTAACGAGCCTCACAACCGGTGACACATCCCCCTCTCGCTTTGTCAACCGCCTCATACACCATTGCGCATTCAAAATCACGTACAGTTTCGCAGAATTAACGCGCTAACTGGAAATCTCGTTGGTGCGAGAATCAGCTTTCACTGCGGTCACGTGCCGGTGGAAGCAGTATGCGGTACTTCGGCAAAAGAGACCATGCCGATGCTTATATCCCTTCTAAAAGTCAATCAGATAGAGGAAATTGCCTTATTGAACCTGTGTGACTCTTCTCGTGTCCACACGGCCCGTTCCACCGGAATAGAGAATTTTTATTTCCGGTCCCGGCCGATATTACTCCGCGTGCTTGCCTTTGCCACACGTCTCTTCGACCGAAATGTGACATGGGGAAAAAAGCGCAATCAATGGGAGCGATTAGAAAACTATTGCACAAGTCCAATAACGACGTGGGGTCAGACGTCAAGAAGGGGGTCTTCAATGGGGGAATCAGAGGAGTTAGAGAGATATACTGTCACTCTCGCCGAGGAGAAGCGGATGCCGACGGTCTTTGGGACGAGGGTCGAGATGAGACGGTGTCACTACAAGTCGTCACCCTCCTCTCTTCAGGCAATCACAGCACTCGTAAAGCTAGCACTGAGACGGAGACATCACTATTCAGATACTAGCAGCCATGGAGACATTTAATACAACAGTCTAGTTCAAAGTAACGAATATCTCCAATTTTGAACTTTTCCAGCATGAAAATACTTTTAGCCTTTCGAAGTTTTGGAGTAGGCTAACGATACGATGAGTCAATTTTGCAAAAGGAACATTTCCATGAATAATACATGGTATAAATATTAAGTCAACGATTTATAGAGTAATGTACATGAATTGGCTCTTGTATATTTCTGCAAATTACATATTCCTTCGAGTCTTAATTTATTTGCTTAAATAATCAGTCCTAAAATGTGCATGATAACAACAAAACAAGTTACACGTGAAATGCACGTAAGATAATGAACATATTGGCGTATTGCAAAACTAAGAAATATATTAATTACATGCACTATTACACTACTACATGTACATAATTGTGAACGATGCGTACGTAATTTTCATGACACACAGTATCTCGTGGCTCTCTCTTACATGAAGCAGAAACCTGAAAGTTAGCATACATTCGATAGTTGCTGCCATCTGCCATTTAAATGGTCAATATACTAAGTACACTCCAGAAAAGAAATGTTTAGGAGTAGTGATAAACGGATATGAACAATACTGAATAGCAAGATATACCTCTGAAACCATCCTTTTTACTTTTTTTCTGTTTCCTTCTCTCGTAATATTATCTCTATATCTCCCATTTCCCTCACTCTATCTCACACGCACATACAAACGCACACATACGCCCGCGCACGCGCTGTGCCATCACTCCAACATCACTCTCAATAGAAAATGAGAAATCTTGTCAAACACAATTCATATCCAGGAACTTTGAAGTGTATAGAGGCACGCCGCTTTTACTCAAAGTATTATTCTGCTACACACGTGACTTTATTTACTGTGATCGGTATATCCCAGCTTCAGTCGTCCGGAACGCACGTGGCCTGGAGGTCAACACGTGCAGAGCCATCCTTGATCCACAAAACACGCTCTACACGTGCATTGTTGTCTGGGGAAGTCCGTGCAGCAAGTGCGCTTTCTGTTATTGACATCGATTTCTGCGTCACTTTACAGGTGAGGCGTCCGTGGTGGGCTTCACAAGTATGACACATAACGGTACTTTTCCCATGTACCCAAATACGACTGAAACAGTTGTAAATTCTCTTCAGTTTTGCGTGCGTGCGTGTCACGAGTACAATGAATACCAAGTAAGAGTACTTCGTGTATATTAAGAGTGATAAGACTTGTAACTTATAGGCCTACTTATTATCTACTTGTTGAACACACATACACAGGTGTCGGCCGGCTTCCCGACAAGCCTCTTCTACATAGTACCGGATTTCCGAAAATCCCGGGATTTCAAAGCTCCGACTAACCGAAATCACTGTGCCTGCTTCCCGAAAAGTTACATGCTTACTTAAAAAACTCATTTCCAGAGTGCTGACCAACGTATCATGTTTATGATGCCTTTGTTGATTTTGATATATCGTCACGTGGCTGAAATACTGAGTGCGACATGTACTTTAACACACTTGAATTATAAGCCGCCAGAATAAATATAAGTACGGTTTAACACAGTATTATTGTTGTTCCTACTTAGTGTTTGCTTTGCGAAGTACAGAATGTACCGAATGTCCGAAAAAAAAACAATCTCACCAGTACCGGATTACTGAAAGTTGCGCATTGTTTAAAAAACTTCGGACACCATGTATCCAGCTAGCTGTATCAAGATTTATCACATAACATAGTAGATTGGGAATGCAATAAACCCATGCTATAAATATAAATATTTTCACTAGTGCAATAACACAATAGATTTTCATAAATGTATTCATTCGCGATATCAAAGTCTTTTGGTGACTTAATTTGTCGAATGTAAACTTAAAACATTTCTTCAATTAAATATTCAAACACATTTATTAATATGTATACATTTACTTGGAACTATATTTTGTCCGCGTTCATTAACCGAGTTCCCAAGAACAATTGCCTATATAGTGTTTGTGACTGAAAATCGACAGTACAATAGTTTCTACAGTTATGTGATATAGAGAATCTCTACCGAGTGTCTTTTGATATCAATGTTATCCTACTCGTTGATAAAAGTATAGATAACAATAGAATCTCACATTTGTGTTCATATATTACTTAATTTATTTAACTCGCTGGCAAAAATTATATTATCTTAATATATTATATTCGGTAGAGCAACGCATAATATCAGTTTTGTCAACTCGTTTAATAAATTTCATATTATATGACCACTCATATGAGATCCTCTATGTACAATACAATCATTGTTAGCTCTTTTACAGAATGTATTTTATCAACCATTTCAGCCTCGGATTTCTCGAGAAAAAAACATCTCAGTTTAAAGGCGAAATCACATGACAGTATGTACATTTGATGTGTCTACATTAGCATATTGGGTAACCGCATATCCCACTAGTTTTCAATATTTTCATATTTTCATATTTTTAATATTTATAGCTATTATAGTCGTGAAAAGGTTATTTTTACATTGCTCAATAATTAGTCTATTATACTATAGAAAATTGAAATATTACAGTACATTACCAACTGACTATTCGGGTTTTACCGGAAATGTAAACTACAATGGAATTTTACCTATCCTACAGCGGTGAAAAGATATTTGGAAGTATAAAAGTAATTATATGTATGTTCGGTCCAAAGCGACAACTTTATCTGTGATTGTATGCCTTTAAAACTGACTCAGTTGTTTGTTTTTTCTCTAGTGAAATACAAATTGTAAAAACTCCGACTAAGCCATTTTAGTAACTAGTTTGTTTCGATAATTCTGGTACAAGTCAATCAATCTGATATGTTGTATATCGCACAAGGCGCAATAACCAGAAATTGAATGCAACTACAACGTATACCGTACAACTATAATATATCTATGAAATGAATTATATCATTTTATGCCAACCGTTCTATACGCTATATGTCCGTGATCAATTATGTCGATATTTCTGCGTATACTTGTAACATAGGTATTATAAAATCATTAAAGTGTATATCACTTTGATCAATTTATAACATATCTGCGACTCTCTTCTAATTATTAATTATTAATTTAATTTGTGCGCAGAAAGCGAAGAAATTGTATATACTCAATAAACTAAATTAAGGACCAGCAGACATTTTGTGGGGAAGCTTTCTACCAAATTCCAGACCTTGGCTTGAGGAATTTGGTGTCATTCTTCTTCCAATGCATTTGAACTTTCTTGAAGAATACATGGAGCCTGTAGATGTTTGGACATTCTTCGTTGTTAAAATAATATAAAGCTATATTTATATGTCCAAAAGGTCTACCGGCCCTTAATTAATTTTGTTGAGTATATATCGGCACAAGTAAAGGGTCCGTGCACGTTATAAAGAGCAGTTCTGGATGGATGTGTCCAACTTCCTCAGCGGATATTCCAGCAGCGACGGATACAGCGCTGTTTGATCTATATATGCGTCCCTGTTCCTAGTATTGAGTGGCTTGTTTGCTCTCGATATAGGCAAGCCCGGTTTAGTCGGAGGAGAGAAGTGCCACTTCCGGTTGCCTTTTTATAATGTAAATGATCTCATTGACGTCGAGTTACCCGTTACCGGCAACTGTTCTTTTCTGGTTTACCTGCCAGGTATGACGGAGAGCTGATAACGATCCGTTTCCCGCCAGGAAGAACCGGCGGTAAGCTCCAGGCGAGCCATTAGGGAACGTTTCAGCCGCGCATAACGCACTCTCTGTCGATACTGTAGTCGGCAATAGCGCAGCTCCGCACTCACAGACTAGCTTCCGGTCGTTATGGGCTCGTTTCCGGTGAGAAGGAAAAGCATTAGGACTTTTTCCGTCCCTTTAAGATCCCATTGACGAAAAAGGAAGTTAATCTGAAGCAATATTGGATGACATCTCTCCAAGTATCGATCACGCGAGATTTGCGCCGGGGTTGGCGCGCCTACCAAGGACTTCAACTGCTCCGGGAATCAGTTACAACAAAGGAATTACTGCTATCGACGTTTCCTTCTATATATTTACAAAAAATGCCGTAGGAGGTTATCTCCCTTGTGGAATATAATTTCATTACAAGTTTCTCCCCTCAGGACATGGTTTCTGTTGTAGGTGTAACTTATCCAGGCTGCTTACGCTTAATCCGTCATCGATCACTGACACTGATTTGAAAAGCAACAACAACGATATGCTAATTACTGTTCCTTCACGTGCGACGAATAAAGCACGTGTTTTATTGACATCGGCGTTAGTTCGCAATCTTTCATTTTTAGGATCTTGTAAAGAAAGTGCCGATTTCGAAATCGCATTTCGGCAGGAAATTGCCAGCGAGTTTTCCACGTCACATTTCACTCGTTCACGCTTTGTTAATTCTATGAGTCGGAGGGCAATAGACAGGCAGTTTAATTAAAGAACAAATTGACTCCCTTCGCTCCTCTAATGGCGCATACCGCCTTGGCATGGCGTTTGCGACGTCGTCTCAGCTTTGACAACGTCATCGTCATGCCCTGAAGACACGCATCCACGGAGGGGAAGTCTGACATGCGCACCGCTTCAGAAACTACGCACGGGCCACAGCGGCTAATTATTAGCTTAAGGGGCAGGGAAGACATGTTGATGACTTTTGATAGCTACCTAAAAGTTACAATGTATTCATGCAGATGAATAATAAACCATCTTTGACACCATGCATTTGACAGCTCTACAACATCTAAGTTTTGAATAACAGATACATAATTGCGTGAAAATCGGCACCCGCTGTTCCGTCTCTGATGTTGACGCTCTACATAAAATAATATTTGCACTCAAAATATTTGGTGATTGTTATTAAAACAGATATTTTTTAATTGATGATGCAACAATTCTGAATTAAAAAAATAGATATTCTGTTTTTAAATATTTGCAGAGATAATCTACCATGTGCAGTAAATGCATTTCATATATAGCTTATAATGACGTCACTCGTCTCAGTATATTCAGTATATAGTAGTTGGAAGTGTGAAAATGCAATGCTCTTATGTAAACAAAATAGTGGTGGTTTTTAAAATTAATAATAATAATAATAATAAATATCCATTGCTTACACCGGAAGTTGAAATAGTATAACTGGCGGTATTTGGCAGCCAAATGAATAAGTACGATACTATAATCACAAATTTCTTCCTTAACAAGAGTTACTTCCCTGTAATCGCACGCCAACTCCAGCATCAATCTTCGCCAGATGGGCGGGAACAATAAGACAAGAGGCGAGTCTACCGCGTGCTGTGAGGGGTCCATTTGACTAAGCCACACCCACAACCAAATCTACTCAACGTTGGTGCAGAAATTCAGCTAAATGAAATAGACACGTTTCTCTCTCTCTCTCTCTCTCTCTCTCTCTCTCTCTCTCTCTCTCTCTCTCTCTCTCTCTCTCTCTCTCTCTCTCTCTCGTACTAGTACATATGTTTAATACGTATATGGCGACTATCGTCTAACAAAGAGATTACTTTTTCCTATCCCACCAAAAACGGAAGTCAATGGTCAACCTATATGCTGGAACAGCCTAAAGATATTGCGTCACCTCTTCTTCCGGTTCTTGTCTGGTTTTTATGTTCTCATTAGAAAATAAATTCAGAAACAACTCGCCATTGGAGATGATCTTTTCAAAACTATTTTAAATTATCTTATGATTATGTACAATCTTATGAAAAATAACAAATATATGTACTTACATAATAGAGTTTATATATATTTATCATTAGCCTGAGCGATATTGCTTTAGCAAAGCAATTTTATGAAATAGTATATTTTATCTTCACGATCTCTATTATCCGAAATTAATGTATGTATTGTCGATGAGATAATATGCAATGAGGGCAATTAGTATTCGAACAGCATTGGTGTCAGTGCAATACTTTGCATTAGCAGTATCAGCAGTAACCATAGTAACAAGAATAACAGTTGCAATAGTAGCGGTTTATTAGGATGCACTATGAACATTAATTACGTTTTCTGTCATTTATACGATACACCCCGCTGAGAAAACGACTCATGTGAGATGCCAATATCTCGCCGTTTGTACCTAATAAGCATCTGGACACGCCGTGTTATATCCCCATTGTTTATAGCAAACTGTGCTGACATCTAGCGAGCGGAACTACTCGGCCACGGCTTAGTGACTCCGCTCATGCGCAGACCGTACCTCATCACCATATACCAAAGTCTGCAATAAAGTTATATTGAGCGATGCGAAAGTAACCAGATTGGCTTTACCTTTTGACAAGGTCACGTGCGTCAAGCCCCGTGGTCGCATATGAATTCTAGACACACGGGTCATTTCTCGATCCGATGGGCAGGTAATTGAGCATAGAAAATAAAGTTTCATACGAGAACACGCGTTTCATACATTTAACGAGATAATTTCAATATCTGATGGGGCTTTGCTGTCAAATCTCGCCGCGACCTTTTACGTTCGCGTGACTTCATTTTATTCGAGTTGAGCGCTGGAGGAGAATGATGAATTCAATAGGACAGAGATTTAATTCAGGAGTCGGTCCAAGGTGGTGCAGTGAGGGGAAACATGCCAAGAAGACACAACGTTGATCGGACGAGCCATGGGCAATACAGTTGTTAGTGTCAGGCTGCAATGCCACGAGACCTCAGAGATACATTAAGGATTAGCCATAGCATTAGTCAGAAGATTCTCTGATCTCAAATTCAAAAGTTGGTGACTTTGAGCGTTCTAAATTGACTTCGATCTAGTATTTATAGATTTGTAATATTCAAGACAAATGAATCTTCAACGACAAAATGGAATAGAGTTTAAATATTAGTTAATACACTAAGCCAGTCTAAGCGTACTATTGACAAAAGTTGATAATAAATATTATTGTTATTATTTATTTGAATTATTTTATGTGTTATGTGTTGACAATACATAATCATCATTAAAGACGATATGTCATTTGCCAATGTGTTTTTGCATATGAATTAACCACAATTAAGTTATGTTAAAACAAAAGAAAGCTGACACGCCTAGTGGTGTTTTCTGCTATAATCAGGAAACTAAGCACGCGACAACACTTAAATCTAATCTCGTGACAAACCCAAATGACGATGTAGTTCCGGCGGAGTGATATTGATTTGTCAATGAACACCTGCAGATAATCTTCGATCATTGCGCCACCAACGTGCCGCCAATTATATAAGGTCAAAGGTGACCGGATCGCTCATGAACGAAACGTGCCTGCAGGAAATATTGTGAAAGCGTTTGAGAGAGAATTGCAAATCGATGCATACATTTGGGATCATATTTAATGTGAGATTAGTTTAAGAGACAAACATAGTGTTTATTATAGGACTCATTTGACATGAAACTGAACTGAAACGGTATTTGATCTAACATACATCCTGTCTTTGATTGATACTGAAGAATATGTTCTTTGACGCCACGCTACTTCAGAATTTAAATCAAATATATAAAAAAAAACTGATACATGTACAATAACATATTCTATTATATTCTACAAATTATGTTGACTTTAGTACGATAGATAATTCACTCGCTGTAAACTACGTTTCACTGCTTTCTTGTCGAGTTAATATTTTCATTTACTGTTTCAGTAATAATATCCGACAGCTATGTACTAGTATTTCACCACCTATTGTAAAAGGCTCAATGGAGTCCAATTCGGAAGCGGTTTTGGTCAGAAAATATCTCGTGTATAATGTGAACTTCATGATTTAGGCTTCACAGATTAGGTATTTATATCTTATAGGGACTCATGAATTAATTTGTATTCACTAATATAATAGCTACATATCCGCCGACTATTGAGGCTTTGGTCAATTGGGCGGTTATAGGATTGTTGGTTTCTGTATTCCTGTGATGTAGAAGATGATGTCATACTTTTAATTACAATGTGCATAAACATAAGTATCCGTTGATGTTATTACATTTCATATTAATTCTTGTCAATGTACTAGTTGTGTATTTCGTATACGCATATTATTAAAGCGACTTTCCAGGAATGTAAACATGAACGCTCATTCTCGCCAAGGAAAATGGTTGGAGCAATAAATCAACTGTGAAACTTACTATTTTTGTTCTACGAACTCTCCACAACTGCTTAATTTATTTACTCATATTTATATTTTGTCTCCAACATCTGAAATTATTGCACGTAGCGTATATTACGAGATCAACTACGATTAAAAAATCAGGATAGGATTAGAAGGCGTTTGCCAAAAATAGTCCACCACAGAAATCTGGTTGTTTGGAAGTAGATAACGAGGGGAGCTTTACTTCAGGAAATGGCAGAAAACTAGCCCCGACCGGATTTCAGATTGCTTGGTATAATTATATCCTAGTAGACGTTCATTGATCACCTCATTTAACAGAACTAATAGTCATTGAAACGCTCTCACGCACATTCCCGTGTAGCTTTTTGGGCCGGAAGTCGTCTGCTCCAGCACCGGAAGTGCCGGTGGTTGTATTTGCGCGATATCGATCTGCTCGCCGCCGCGGCCCGCGTACAACTGAGGTTGAAGGATATTTACCTCTAAACGAAAACATCACTTCTTACTCTGTCTATAAAAACGCCTCATCTACCGGCGGAAGAATCCTTCGCTACCAAATATCCGCCATCATCCGGGCTCCTTTCCTGCGACTGGTCGAACCACTCGGTCGTATTCACCTTTGACGGGCAAAATGGTATCTAATGACTTAATGAAGTGCCAACAAGCTCTATTCAATCTTCCCACTAGTCATTTTGCGCGGAAGAATTTTGTTGGAACGACACTTCGTGCCACCGACATAATAAGAAATGATTATTGACTCTTCGGAGCAAAGGCGAATCCAGATTGCAAAGATGGCGTCGATCAATTTCATTGCATGTGTGCGAATCCATCCTCTAAAGGAAATTAAACGTACAATCCCTGTCGACTCACGTACAATACACAAACAGGGGAAAAGGCGGAAGGGAAGGGGAAAGTACTTTAAGCGAGAATTTTATCGGGAACCAGTGGTAACATTTTCATTCTCAACATCGCGGGACCACCACGCGAGCGAGGGATCCCGAGCGGAGCAGGCTCAACTTCCGGTATGTGAGTCGTTTCCATGGAGATGCTTGTTCACATTACACTTCATCAAAAGTTGTAATTACGATTCGTTGAAAGTTTGCTTGGATGGTACAGATCAAAATTTGCTCGCCTTCTCGAGGCGGGCGCAGTTTGTGAGGAAGACTCGATCATCACGCCCTGGCAGCAGACACATATTGACCTTTGATTTCAATAACAGGACGGGAAATTTCAAATCAACAGAGCATCATCCGACGGATAGTTCTTTCTGTCTCTGTCTTGCTTTACAAATTTCTCACATGTCGAAAAAGATAACCGTTGTAACATTCGAGTACTGAGTAGTATTTTTTGAAGTTTCTGTCTACCCAAGATGTTCAATGAACATGGTACCGGTTACAGATGCACATGGTACCGGTTACAGAAGCATCCTGTACAGATGAAAACACAATTCCAGAGCATTCAATGAACTTATATAGGGTCTTTCGTTTCACGAAAGGCCCGTACTGAAGCCTAGCCTAAATAAGGGCATATGTTATGATTTTACCACAGCAGGACATGACGTAAACCTCGATTTAAGCAAGGACTACCGGTACGACCCCGTCGTACGACCCCTTCGTGAGATGCAGACCTGGGCACTGTTGCTAACTTTGTTACACACAATACCATTTCTCGTTATTGTTTGAAGCCCACGAGACCCCTCGTTCCACAGGACAATCGTAGTCCTACGATAGTCGTAACTCCTAAGCAACTTCATGCTAACGTACAGGAGTTACGACTCTCGTAGCGCTACGATTGTTCTGTGGAACGAGCCCCAGGGCAATTCAAGGAACATACAGCTTTTGTATACTATCATGTCCTCGATGATAATACACGCAAATACAGTCATGACTCCAAACATTTGTATGTATGCTTCAACGTCGTGCTGCTTCCTTATTTAGCTTAACAGATACGTATTAATTCTGGATGAGGGAATCTCTGGAAGAGTGGTTACAGATTCCATTTTCTTTTCTTAATTTGAAAATCCCCCATGGTAATCATAAGCTTAATACGTTATTCCGGAAGTGACAGTCAAGTCAATTAATGCACTGAAGCGGAGTTCTGACAGGCATCTATGTTTTCTGTGCGAGCGTAATATAATGCGAATAAAACACAAGTAATTATATCTTATAATGGAGTCTAATACCACGGTATTATTCCGCGGATAAAGTGTGATAAAATTGCAGTTGACAAGGTGAAGAGAACCGAACGATAAGGCAGATGCATTCTGTCACCAACAAGAAAACGTATTTGTCTGGTAGTGTTGGTTTTCAGCGATGCATTAAAGATGGAATTATTGCTAATGTGGGAAGCTTTTCTTAACAGACAGGCAGACAAGTGTCAGATTACCTTCAACTAAGTCGGCAGCAACGTATTTATTTATCAGCGGTACAATAATGAGAAAATAAAACTTATAAATGTTATTTTTCGAACTTCATGAATATTATTTTATTTTATTTGGAAATTTAAATAAAAAATTTTAACTCATTATTTTGAATTTTGATTTTCATTAAAGAATGCAAGCCATTTATATAATGGAAAATCTTACTATATAGTAATTATCGCTGAGCTAGTCCCGTTTGTATTCGAAAATACAACTCTATTTATTGGTAGTAATTGTTTTTGATAAATTAAAATTAAAATTTATATTTTGGCATATGTTAAAAGTAATTTGTTTTACAATAATACTTACTAATTTGTAATCTTAGAGCATGTTCATACATGAATAATAGCCCTATATACTACTACTACTACTACTACTACTACTACTACTACTACTACTACTACTATTATAATTAATATTATTATTATTATTATTATTATTATTAAAATGCCATAAAACTGTCATAACCTTATAGGAAGAAACAGGACGTGTCTCGATAAACAATGATGATATATAGTCCAAGAGATGAACTGAGATACTTCTTGATATTTCTTGAATACTGGTAAATTTGTGGATATTTTCCAGTATCCCGTCTATTAATTAAATAACTGCCAGGCATACACATTACACAGACGTGCAAGTCTACCAGATACCACTGTGAAGAGCTTGTGTGTTAGAACTATGAATCTAACGTTTTATGTGAGTGTAGAGGAGTTCAGGTCGTTTTTGTGTATTTGAAGTCGATTCCAGCGAGATTGTAGTGCAAGGAGACGTTTGCCATCCCCACAGATATCCCCTTGCGATCCCCCACGGCAGTGAGCTGATTATCAGCGAGCTGTAAACTCGAAATGAAAACACGCATCTTCACGCGAACCGCGGCGTGCGCTGCCGCCAAGAACACTGTGTCGCGACGTCGCAACGTCGGGTGAATAATGGTTCGAGAGGGTCACAGCGCAGCAATAGCATTAATAGTGGAGCCATGCCCGGTGGAGATGGTCGTTCATCATCTCATACCCAGGCCCGGCCATCCGCGCACGTGGTACGATCGTACAACCCCCCCCCCCCTCAGGGGCCGAAGGAGATGTTTTGTTGACAGTCGTTGTGTTTAATAACTTCATCCGCCGTCTCTCTATAACCGAGCTCACGTTCAAATCGGGTTGTACGTGACACAATCCTAGTTTGAATAAGGGAGATAAATGCGTAAAAATTGATCTATGAAATCCCCACTCTGTCGACGTCCTTCTCTGTTGTGTCTATCGGGCGCTGAGTGGAGCAGAGCGCATGCGCGACACGCGTACGACGTGCGTGCGCACGATATGGGTCGCGGCTATCTCGACGCACCTGAGAAATTAAGTGGTTGACTGTCGTTTGGATTTTAATGATGTAAAGATTCTGGAGTGCTTAAATGACATAAAGCATCTCGTGGAACAAGAGGCTGCTGCACATTTCAGAACGTACGTCTTTGGCGGTAAATAGAAGATCAGCGATGGCCGACGGCGGCTTCCGAATATATAAGCACGGCAAATTATTATGCAGCGTCGGCACGTGACAGAGATATATAAAAACGAAGCATTACAACAACGACAATTATTTGAGAATAATCGCACTTTGAGACACGTGGGTGTATCTTTGTTAGAATAGGACCTCGGTCTTTTCACTATGCAACGCGGAATTCAATCTAAGTATCACTACACCTTATTAAGAAACATCAAATGACAGTGTCCATCTAGGCCCATATAATGAGACTAAGTACGGATAGTCGGCTTCAGTTTATTGCTCTACGGACACGCATATAATAGGATACGATTTCCAAGACACACACACGCTGGATTGAAATTGCCTATGGTTTGTAATGAAAATCCGGAAACAAATATTGTACTTATTCACCCCGAAGAAGAAGTTGTTTGATGAAATAAGTATTGATATAAAAAGGATATTGATATAATGAAATACCGATTTAAAATAATCCTTTGGGGAAGAAGCTTGATGAAATATGTATTGATACAAAAGTTTTATGGATATAATGATACATTGATTAAAAATAATCTTTTGGGAATGCATATTAAACAAAATGCATTGTGACATCATAACATTGTTATAAAATGCAATGACGACACATCTTGAAAATAATTAATAAAAGTAAGATAAATGTAATAAAGATTAATAAAAGTAAGATAAAGATAAATGTAATAAAGATTAATAAAAGTAAGATAAAGATAAATGTAATAAAGATTAATAAAAGTAAGATAAAGAT